>WNMK01000052.1:0-10642 GCA_009819775.1 Phoenicopterus ruber ruber | reverse complement strand
CGGTGAGCTCGGAGGTGGTGACCCCATACCCCAACAGCAGACGGTTTGGGGTCTGCTCTGGGTTGGGACCCCAAGGCCGAATCTCACCCCCAGGGAGATGCTCAGATGGAGGCTGGAGGTGAGCTGAGCTAAGAGGAAGGATGAGGGGAGGGCTGGAGGGCTCTGAGCCCCTGCTGGGTGTCAGGATCCATCCCGGACACTTCCCTGCAGCCTGCAGGGGCCACGCGCAGGGAGATCTTGGCAGGAACTGTGCCTGGTGGAGCCCGTACCTCTCCCCTGCTCCATCCTTCCCTTGCAGTTCTCCACCAGCAGTCAGAGAACCCAGGAAGCTGCAAAAATGGGAGCGGGAACAGAGAAGACGGCAACATCACCCTGGAGAGCTTCCGCTCGGAGCTGAGGAAAGATCTCTGCACATCAAAGCCACAAGGTAAGTGCCCCTGCCACAATGCATCTCCGCACTGTCAGGTTTCCCAAAAACTTGGGCAGGGGCATGGGGAAACATGTGTGCTGGGACTGTCCCTTGCAGGCAGCCCTTGTCTCCTCCTGGTGCTTGAGGGGACAGGGGACAACCTGAGGGTCCCAGTGTTGCCTTTCCTTTTTGTTGCAGGATCCCAGTGCAGGGCCACGAGCCTTGTCTGTTCCTGCACGACCACGATCTCAGGAGTTCAAGCTGCTCACGGCAACAGTTGTATAACTGCAGCAAGCCCCAAGCTCTGATGGGAACCTGGCCTGGTTAGGCTGGAACGGAGCTAGTTTTGTCTCCAGCAGCTCCTGTGTTTTGCATTTAGTATGTGAAGAATGGTGATAGTACCCTGATGTTGTTGGTTGCTGCTAAATGATGATTTAACACCTTCTCATGGAAACTTGGGGTTGGAAAGGTAATTTGGGAGAAAAGTCTGCCTTTCTGAGGTTTATCAAAAGATGGGTTACCCCAGCTTTGCACTTCCCTGTTTTGAGCAGTTTCCAGCAGCTGTCTTCATCCCCAGCTTGGGCTCATTTCCTTTCAATTTGGGGGTTTCTGCTGAAAGCAGAAAATCAGGGGCAGCTCCAGGGCAATGCATCCCCCCGGAAGCACCGAAAGCAGGGGATCAACCAAGAGATCCAACTCTTAATGAGCCTGATCCCACCCTGAAAGCCAAATCCTGCTTAGGAAGGTACGCTATCCCTTGTCCTTTATTTTTTGGGGGGAGCATCTCTGGTCTTATTGTCACTCCCTTGCCTGCAGGGGATTTTTAACGCTGCATTTTGAGCATTTGCAGGAGCACAAGCCCCCAGTCTTCTGCAAATTTGCCTCTAGAAAGACCAAACAAGCCAATTATGATGTTTGTAGCTGAATGCAACAGGTTTTGTGTTTCCCACATCACTAGCTCCGTTTTTCTCACTTCTCTGCAGCAGGAGAGGAGCAGCACTAAGACCCAAAGAGCTGCTAGAAAACACCCAATGAACTGGCGTCCTGCAAATTGCAAGCACATCACATCCTTACTCTTTGCTGCTGCTTAAAAGCAGGTGGGAAACAAAAAAAATATATATTAGTCCATGCCACCGACGGCACTGCTCTGGCACTGGGAGGAGGAGGCGCCTGCTTTCCCCAACGGGACACCTTCAGGCATCTTCCTTTCTCGCCCCAAGCTGCTCCACACCTTCAAAAAGCAGCTTTGCTTTCAGAAATGGCTCTTTGTGGGCTGCCTCAGTGGGTGGAAGAGCAGAGCGCGGAAGGAGACACGACAGCCAGGCCACAACAGCGAGCACGGGGTTTTAGCTGTGACTCCAGACACAAAAACCACCACCGCTGACAGATTCTGAGCTCATTTTTGCTCTGTGTGTGAGTGTGTGTGTGTAAAAGTCCTCTGTTGGCCTCAGCCTTAATGCCACAAGGGCAGGGACCAGCCATGGCATTGACCACCATCTACGCCAAGCCAGATGTGCCACCGTGCTCAGCTCCCTGCGGCTGTGGGAAGCTTCCCAGTGAGTGCGTTTGCTCAGTGCCATTGCACAGCAGGTGCTGGGCTCCTCTCCCCCTCATCTCATGGGATTTCTGCTCGGTGATGGATGGAGTTTGGAGGACTTGATGTCCCTGATGCTTCCGGACCTCTACCCAGCAGAAGAGCTGCTTCCTCCCTCGCTCCCAGTATGGGTCCTGTTGCAGGTCCTTGCTGGTACTGGCCGCTGCTGGGAGACGGATGGGTCAGGACCACGGTCCTGGGGGGTGGTTATGCTGTGGCTGCTGCAGCGACACAGGGTGTGGCAGGGTCTGTCATCCAAAATGGTGACAAATCTCCCCCAAACCATCACATCGCAGCCCGTGCCTGGGCTGGAGCACATTCCTCCTGTATTTCTAGCAGGGAGCAGCTCGTGGGCCACTTCTGCCCCTGGCAGCAGCTGTCCCTGACGGGCAGGAGGGCTAAAGCTGCCAGCATGGCTCCCATGGACACGCATGGGCTGATTGATATGTTTTTGGAGCCTGTCCTGATACAGGTCCCTTTCTGCCCCCTGATGGCAGTTGCAGAGACCCCAGGGGTCCGCCCCGGAGAGTCCTGTCCCCAGGCAGCACCTCGCTCCATGCCCAAGGGCTGCTTTGCACAGGGGTTTCACCCCAGCGGTTGCCTCCTCCAGCCTCAACACAGCAGCACGATGCTGCAGGTCAAACCCATCCTCACTTCAGGTGGAAACGGCCCCATCCCAAGCCAGGGCACAGAGACCCCGCACAACACACACTCCTGGGACACCTGCCTGACCAACGCCAGCCGAGGGGACAGCCCGCAGTACAAGTGCTCCCTGACTGTCTTCCAGCGGCAGCTGAGACAGCAGCTGTGTGAGCAAGGAAGACACCACGCAACAGGTACGGTGGCTCAGCATCACCCACAGCTTGGGGGCTGTGGATGGAGACCCCCACCTTGTTAGGGGTGCTGGAGGGCTGCTGTCCTCTTTCCATGTGGGAGAGGGGGGCAACAAGGCCAGCAACATTGGCAAAGCACCTCAAGATACACACCTCCCCCCCACTCCTCCCAATTGCTGTCCCCATCCACGTCACCCTCTCCCTGCACCACCCCATGCCCTCAACACCTTCTGCTGTTGCTCCTCTTGCTTTCCCACAATACCAGGGGAGATTTTTCCAGCATGGGCACAGCCCACATTGCCCAAAAATGCACCTGAAGGGGCTCAAAACAGCAGGAAAAGCCTCAAGTGTCCCAGGGGGGTTGCAAGAGCCTGGTGCCCCCAGCTCTGCCCCTCGCCCCGTGGCATGCAGCGGCGCAGGCACCACTCACACTCATCCTCTGCCACAGGCACCTCGGCTTGCCGGCTCTGTCCCACAGGCTGGCACCCGTTTGCAGCCAAGTGCTACTGGGTTTCCACAGAAACTGAAGCCTGGAAGGAGGCCGCAGACAACTGTTTGTCCCAGCGATCTTGGCTGCTCATGCTGGAGACTGTGGAGGAGAAGGTAAATAACTGGGGGCGAAAGGCTCAAGGGTTGCCCCTGCATTTGGCTTTTTAAGCTTTGCTTTTTACAAAAGCCGCACGACCTCCAGACTGCGGCTGACCTTTCCTTCCTGCCTTGCAAAGCACCCAAGCCCACGCTGCCAGGCAGGATTTCAGGGAAAAACCCCAAAACATGAGCTCAGAGGAGATTAAAGGAGAAGGGCAAAACCACGCTGCCCCATACATGAGCTTTCAGGCTCCTCTATCGCCCCAGAAAATGTGGTTCCCCTGCCCGTCATCTCCAGACCACACTCCTACCTTTTTCAAAGCACCCACCGGCCTCTCCAGCCCCCAGGCTGCAGCTGGGGTGTGCCAAGCTCATCCCAGACCAGATCCCCACGAGCAGGATCAGGTCTCCACCCCACGCGATTGGCTCTAAGACTCCATCCCTCCTCTCCCAGGCTTTTGTCAGGGAGATGATCAGAAACACCTCCGGAGCCTGGACAGGGCTGAGCATCAACCAGACGAGTGGGAAAGAGTGGATGTGGTGGGATGGATCCCCTTTACAGGAAGCCTTGTGAGTGCCTCCCCACTCCGGTTCACAAGCAGGTTGCAATGACCACGTCCCAGGGGAATTATTTCCCAGCCCGATGCTCACCACAGACCTGGCTGCTCCCCAAATCCCTCGGGAGCCAGCAGCAACGATCACAGGAGCAAATTAAACCAGAGCGACGCAGGTCTGGTCTCTGCAGCCCGGCTGCTAAAGAGGGAGAAGAGAGGAAAAAGCGATTAAACCCTTATTCCGATTTTACACCCAAATGCACAGTGCAGAAGTGGGGGGATTTCAACGCGTTAAAAAGCAAGAAGACTGCGCCAGTGGCAGTATTTTTCACGCAGGGGTGCTGTTGTAGCCACAGTGACCCCGGTATCCAGAAAAAAGGCAGTTTCTGACAGAGCTAATGTTTATTAGACGAGTTGTACACACATGGGGGTGTGGGGAGGAGAAACAAGTTTTTGGGGAGCACAGGCTCCCCCCAACACTTCTGCTTCCCCAACACAGCTGGAAAAACAAGAGGCAAATGGGTGGTATATTCCCACGCTCGCAGCCGAGCTGACGACTGCTGACCTGGCTCAGACTTTTGGGGGGAAAAACACGCTAATGAGAGAAATACTGTAGCTGGAAAGAGCATCCAAGTGCATGACGCCAGGCTGATTGCCATCACGGTGCTCTCTAGGGCTCCGGTGCTGGGTCCCGTGAAGGCGACCGCTTGTGCCGCGATTCGGAGGGGTCAGCTGCACTCCCACAAGTGCAGCGTTCCATTGCGCTGGATTTGCCAGAAAGAAGCCATCGAGATTTAAGGCAGAGGAAACGACACAAGGAAAATGACAAGGACAGACTCAGGGCCGGGCAATTCAGCGGGATGCCAAAACACATCCCAGAGCAGCCGTTTGGTGGCTCCTTGCCGAGGCTGGGGTCTTCTCCCAAGCGCTGGCCAGGGGCAGTGCCAAAGCAATTCTGTTTCCTTTCTCCACGTTGCGTTTCTGCCCCTCGCCTCCAGCTCCCCCAAATGCACCAAAACCCAAAGACATCAAAACCAGCAGGACTGAGATTCGCAGTATGGCAGCTCCGGGCAACGCCCGGAGTTTTCCAAGCCTCACAGCTTGGTCACAGCTCCATATCATTGTCATGAGGAGTTTCTGCTTTTGTAAGCTAAAATTAAAATAAATCTATACCATCGAGACAGGCACTACCGTGTTGTGTAGCATAAATAGCAGCTTGTGGTTCATCTCTACCGAGGAGGAAATTTCAGGTGAAATTCAGGATTTCTGAATCCTTCTGAATCCTGCTGGGGCGTTTTGGCAGGTGGCTGCAGACAGAGTATTTCATCTGGGAGCACCAGTCGCTGCTGATCACAAAGGCACGAGTAACAAATGATTTCCGCAAGTCATTGTACAGTTTCCCCAGTCATGACTTCACCTCTCCCTTGGATTTGGCACAGCAATCTCTGGAATTGAGAATTAGGCTCAAGTCCAAACTTGCTCCACCCAGCTCCAGCCCAAACCTCCCACCACGCTGCGCTCACCTACCCCCTTTCCTTGAGGCTTTTACCCCTGGCTCATGCCCCATAACTCACTGCTTGGTCCCAGGGAAAGGTGGTGGGTGCAAACGTCTGGAAGCCCACCAATTTCAGCTCTCCCAGCTCCGTTACCGACCAGCTCCAGGCTGTTCAGCACACACTGACACGTGCCATTGCCCTGGCATTGGGTGGAGGCAGGTTGGCATCCTCAGATTGTCCCGTCCAGGGTATCCTCAGGGTGGTGACAGGCTGAGAGTCTCTTGAGATGTGACACATCTGCCCCCTTGGAGCTTTTTCCCCCTCCCTTCCTCTCTCCCAGCTTATTTGCACTGTCCTGAAATGACTCCCATCCACTCACACCCCCGTTTTTGGATTAAAACAGCTGCTTCAGTAAATTCCACTGAGAAAAATACCCAGGGGAAGGATGGCATAAGCTCAAAAACATCTTCCCAAGTGCATCAGCTGATGCTGCTCATCGTCAGGATCTTCACCCACCAGACAGATGCTCCAGACAAAACTATTTCTGAGCTCGACAGCCAGAGGGTGATGCCACTTTTCCCCCTCCCACATCACAACTGCAGAGGAGCTGGCAGGGAAGAGGAGGCAGAGCTGGGGAACAACAGAGGCGATGTTTTGTACCTGATGGAAGATGGTGGTTTCTCTCCCCTTCACCAGCAACCTCCTGTTTTCAGCACAGTGAGTCGGTGAGAGGAGGTGCTCCAGGCAGGAGGAGGAGCTCAGAGATGTGCGTGTGTCTGCTCATGCAAGGCTGCACACAGGGGCTCTCAGGGCCCCCCAAATCCTGATCCCCCCAGAAGGTGCTGCTGCAGGAGCAGCTGTGGGTAGCAGGGACAAACCCAACCTGGATGGGGGGTGAAGAAACCTCACTGCAGCCCCGCACAGGGCAGCGATGGTGTGGCTACGTGGAAGGGTGAGCATCAGGGCTGCTGCAAACGGCCCCTCCCCAGTGCTGCCAGTCCATCCATCCTCAAGCATCCCAGTTCAGACAGCTGTTCTCATGCAGCGGGGATGGGGCAATCCCACCGAGCTTTGCAGCTTGCTCTGAGCTGGGGAAACCCTGTTTTTGGAGGTATCTGCTATACGGAGAGGCTCTTATCTCTTCCCCATCAGCCCTGACGTGCCAGCTGTGGCACAGACTTGCAGCCGTCCCGGTATCCCGTGTCCCCTGTCCCCCTCCTCTGCTCGGCAAATTGGGGTTTGGGTGTTTGCCCTCCTTGGGCTCTGGACTGGGCACTGCCTCATGACGAGCTCACTTGCTCAGGGTTTAGTTTTGGATTTCCTTTTAAACCTCCCACCTCTTTTCTCCTTTTTAACCCTCACACTCTCACTGCTGCGCTCCCTCTCTGCCTTTGCAACGCTGCTGCGAGCACTGTGCCACGAGCATTCATCTACTCCGCTGCCCATCAGTCCCTCCTGGGTTAGTTTTGCTGTGCCTGGGGTGAAAGCATGACCTGAGGATGGGGATGGTCCAGGAGGAAGATTGAGGGGGAGGCTGGCATGGGCAGAAATCCCAAAGGCCCCTCCCCAGGGGCTGGAAGGGAACCCCGGTGTACCCTGGAGCCGTGGAAGGGGGAGGCAGGACCAGGGGCAAGTGCTGCTGGGCAGAAAGGGACAGCTACAGCGTACACGAGGGTGTGCACACACACGAGGGCGTGCACACATGCACAGATTTGTCTGGTACAGAAGGATGCTCCTTCCAGCCCTCCCCCGTTAGCAAACTCTCTTGAAAACACCACACAACAGAGCTCAGCTAATGTCATTCTTAATTTGTGCCGTTGGTTGTTGCACAGCAACGTCAGTGCCAGCTCCCATCTTCTCCACCGAGAGCCTGATAATGGTCTGCCTCAGAGGCTGCAGCTTGCGGCCCCCAGCTCAGAGCTGGATGGCGTCTTTCTGGCAGATCCACCGAAATGCCCAACTGCACAAGTCAGAGTAGGTCCTGTTCCCCCTGACCACCCCGCAGCTTCTGCCTTCGTGCCCGGGTCTCAGCTGGAAGCTGCGGGTGCAGGAGGGAGCCTGTGTCACAGCACGAGGGTCCCTCGGGTGATGGTGGGGGTGACCACCCCAACACCCATCCCTCCCCACAGCGCTCACCGGCTCTCATTCAAGCGGGAGCCATTCAGCCAGGTCCATCCCTTCCCAGTGGAGGGGAAGGAGAGGCCAATCCAGAAGTAGCTGGTGGGTTTCTGTACAAGTTCCTTCACAAAATCCTGTAGCAGGGGAGAGGGCAGGTGGTGATGCCAATGTGCCACAGCTCGCCATCCCAAAACAGGCTCCAGCCAATCCCCACGCAGCCCCCATCCCAGCACCGAGCCCTGACGGTGTCCCCCACACCCTGATGCTGGCAAAGGCACCCCGGACATTTGGGTACAGGGGCGGGCGCTGACCCCACATTGCCAGGCAAGCCCTTAGCCCTTCCCCAGCTGCCACCAGCCCCTCGGATGCAGTCCCGGAACTCATCCCACACCCCTGATGCCTTCCAGCCCTTTACCAGCTCATCCTGGTCCACTGCCATCAGCAGTTTGGCCCTCCGATTCACACAGTCCTCCCGGCTCTTGTTCCAATGCTTGAACTTGTCGGCAACCCAATAGCACTTGGTCCTGCGCAGCGTCCAGCCCGCGGGGCAGAGCTTGCACTCCTCGCCCTCTGAAAGACAGTCAGCGCCATGCTCAGCCACCAAGAAGCCACCTTGTCCCCTGCGCATCCAAAGGAGGACAAGTGTTTCCATCCTGTTTGCTCCCCGGGAACGTGGGGATGCCCTGAGCTTCCCTCGGTTCTCCAATTTGGGGGTGCTACAAGTTTTTGGGAAACCTGACAGTGCGGAGATGCATCATGGCCAGGGCAGTTACCTTGTGGCTTTGATGTGCAGAGATCTTTCCTCAGCTCCGAGCGGAAGCTCTCCATGGTGATGTTGCCGTCTTCTCTGTTCCCGCTCCCGTTTTTGCAGCTTCCTGGGTTCTCCGACTGCTGGTGGAGAACTGCAAGGGAAGGATGGAGCACGGGAGAGGTACGGGCTCCCCCAGGCACAGTTCCCGCCGAGATCTCCCTGCACGTGGCCCCAGCAGGCTGCAGGGAAGTGTCCGGGATGGATCCTGACACCCAGCAGGGGCTCAGAGCCCTCCAGCCCTCCCCTCATCCTTCCTCTTAGCTCAGCTCACCTCCAGCCTCCATCTGAGCATCTCCCTGGGGGTGAGAGTCGGCCTTGGGGTCCCAACCCAGAGCAGACCCCAAACCGTCTGCTGTTGGGGTATGCGGTCACCACCTCCGAGCTCACCGCCCCACAGTTGGAACTGCCTCCCCCCCACTGCTGCTTTGCACCGACAACAGGATGTGGCCCCTCCACCCACTGCATGAGAGAGCACGCGAGATAGGGAGGCCAACTGGAGGGCTGCAGAAAGCCCCGTAGCCTCTGACCGCTGCGGAAGTGGCCTCTCTTGCAAAACAAGCTGTGGCAGCCTCATCTGTGCAGCCCAGAGGGGCCTGACACAAGGGTGAAGGGCTCTTCCCCACCTTCTGACTACCCCTGGCAGCACAGCGTGCCCACAGACACCTGCAGTGCACATGAACAGCTCCCAGCAGATGTATTTTTGGCCTCTCTCCAGTACTGGGCCCACACAAGTTCAAACCATCAGCCCCAGATCGCTGCTGGCCCCAGATGCACCCTGCAACAGGGACACTGGATCCCTACAAAGCCACTGTGCCCCAGCTCACGGCTTGCACCCAAAGTTGCTCCCACATCCTGAGAGCATCACCTGCGTTTTGCAGCTCTTGGCCCCATGGAGGGCACGGTGCTCAGGGAAGCTCAAGCCTGATCCCGTTGCTCCTTCCTCAATACCCCTGTGCCAAAAGCTTGGCAGATCCATCCCCACAGTTCAAATCCACACCCGAGTCCCTCCCCAGCACAAGATCCATTGGATCCCTCCTTGGACGATCTCCCTCCCAAGATCCATCAGACATTTCAGTCTCTATTCCACCTGCTTGTTGTGGTTTGGGGGTGCTGTGGGTCAGGGCAGCATCAGATGTCACCAGCAACATCTCAGCAGGCAGAAGACTATTTTTGGCAGGGCTCTGTGTGACTCTGAGCTCGGCCACAGGTGTCAAATCCTGACCCTGCCACAGCTGAGAACTTTCCACTACTTTCCGCTCGCTGGCCAACCAATAGAGTCAAGTCTCCTCCAACCATCAGCTCTATGAAATTCTGATAAAAAAACCACTTCCCCTCACTCTGCACCAAGATGTGCTTCAGCCAACACAGACCATAAAAAGCAGATCTGCCTCCTACACAAGCACCTGAGGCAGCACCCCAGGAGCAGGGACCCCCTCCCTGCTCTTTGGGCGGGCCCCTCTTTGCATTGTCCTTTGGTTGTCCCCATGTCGGCAAGTAGAGTTACTCACCCAGGCATCCCATCGCCACCACAGCCACTCCGAGGAGGAGGTTCCCGATCCAGCCAGCCCAGAGCGCGGTTCGGTGCCACCGAGGACAAGCCGATGCTGCAAGGGAAACAGTTGTTAGGAGAAAAAACACTGCCCCAGTCCCACACCTGCAGCGCGGATTTGGGCTGTTTTCTCCCCAAAAGGCAGCTCAGAGCCTGGCAGCCCTCCACGGTTCTGCTGCTGGTTGTTCAAAAGCTTTGCTCAATCGTCTGTGTTTCACCGCTGCCGCCCTCCTCGTGGTCCTGCTGGCACTGTGGCAAAGTTGCTCATGAGGAGGTTGGGTTGGTTTTACCCAGATATCCAAGACTCCAAGAATTTGGGGAATTTCCTGGGTGTTATAAGCCCTTAGAAACCCAAAGGCTTAAGTCAAGGTTAAAGGCGGGCCAAGATGAGAGAAGTCTCCCACCACGGCATCCTTTCTCCACACCAAGGCAAAACTAACTGCTGAACCTGGATGTGACCCAAGCTCTCCAGGGAGTCTTCATCTGAGTGGGGTTAGACAGCCCATCCCCCTCAGCTCCATCCTGCTCAAGAGAGCGTGGAGGTAGACTCCCTGCTGCAGAGCTCGAGCCCAGGTGAGGCCCATCCGTCCTGGGCTCTTGTTTCACAAGAGGGAGGCAGGACGATGCTTCTGGACAAAGCAGAGCTCACCTTGACCAGCAAAGGTGGGTCGGGGCTTAAGGTTCATCATT
>WNMK01000051.1:530444-576617 GCA_009819775.1 Phoenicopterus ruber ruber | reverse complement strand
CGCTAAGCACACGCTAAGCACATGCTAAGCACTTGCTAAGGACAGGTGACCCAGAGGCCTCCCAGGGGGATCCAAGGGGTTGGGGAGGGGCCAAGATGGTGGCCGGTGCCCAGGGGCTGTACTAGCGGTGGTTTTCTGATGAACATGCTAAGCACATGCTAAGGACATGTGACGCAGAGGCCTCTCAGGGGGTCCCGTGGGGCTGGGGAGGGGCCAAGATGGCGGCCGGGGCCCAGGGGGGGTCCTAGCGGTGGTTTTCTGATGAACATGCTAAGGACATGCTAAGAACATGTGACCTAGAGGCCTGCCGGTGGTTCCCGTGGGGCTGGGGAGGGGCCAAGATGGCGGCCGGGGCCCGGGGGGGTCCTGCCTGTGGGTTGGGGGTGAACACGCTAAGCACACGCTAAGCACATGCTAAGCACATGCTAAGGACACGTGACCCAGAGGCCTGCCGGGGGTTCCCGTGGGGCTGGGGAGGGGCCAAGATGGCGGCCGGGGCCCGGGCGGGTCCAGCCTGTGGGTTGGGAGTGAATATGCTAAGCACAGGCTAAGCACAGGCTAAGCACATGCTAAGCACATGCTAAGCACATGCTAAGGACACATGACCCAGAGGCCTCCCGGGGGGGCTCCCGTGGGGCTGGGGAGGGGCCAAGATGGCGGCCGGGGCCCGCGGAGGGTCCTAGCGGTGGTTTTCTGATGAACATGCTAAGAACATGCTAAGAACATGCTAAGAACACGTGACCCAGAGGCCTCCCAGGGGGCTCCCAGGGGGGCTGGGGAGGGACCAAGATGGCGGCCGGGGGCCCGGGCGGGTCCTGCCTGTGGGTTGGGGGTGAACACGCTAAGCACATGCTAAGCACATGCTAAATACAGGTTACCCAGAGGCCTGCCGGGGGTTCCCGTGGGGCCGGGGAGGGGCCAAGATGGCGGCCGGGGCCCGGGGGGGGGTCCTAGCGGTGGTTTTCTGATGAACATGCTAAGGACATGCTAAGAACATGTGGCCCAGAGGACTCCCGGAGGTTCCCTTGGGGCTGGGGAGGGGCCAAGATGGCGGCCGGGGCCCGGGGGGCGTCCTAGCGGTGGTTTTCTGATGAACATGCTAAGAACATAATAAGAACATGCTAAGAACACGTGACCCAGAGGCCTCCCAGGGGGCTGCCAGGCGTCTGGGGAGGGGCCAGGATGGCGGCCGGGGCCCGGGGGGGTCCTGCCTGTGGGTTGGGAGTGAACACGCTAAGCACACGCTAAGCACACCCGAAGCACATGCTACGTACATGCTAAGATCACGTGACCTAGAAGCCTCCCAGGGGGCTCCCAGGGGGCTGGGGAGGTGCCAAGATGGCGGCCGGGGCATGGGTTGTCCTGCCTATGGGTTGGGGGTGAACATGCTAAGCACACGCTGAACACATACTAAGCACATGCTAAGGACAGGTGACCCAGAGGCCTCCCAGGGGGATGGAAGTGGGCTGGGGAGGGGCCAAGATGGCGGCCGGGGCCTGGGGGGGGTTCCTAGCGGTGCTGTTCTGATGCACATGCTAAGCACATGCTAAGGACACGTGACCCAGAGGCCTGCCGGGGGGAGTTCCCGTGGGGCTGGGGAGGGGCCAAGATGGCGGCCGGGGCCCGGGCGGGTCCAGCCTGTGGGTTGGGAGTGAATATGCTAAGCACAGGCTAAGCACAGGCTAAGCACATGCTAAGCACATGCTAAGCACATGCTAAGGACACATGACCCAGAGGCCTGCCGGGGGGGGTTCCCGTGGGGCTGGGGAGGGGCCAAGATGGCGGCCGGGGCCCGGGGGGGCTCCTAGCGGTGGTTTTCTGATGAACATGCTAAGAACATGCTAAGAACATGCTAAGAACACGTGAGCCCGAGGCCTCCCAGGGGGCTCCCAGGGGGCTGGGGAGGGACCAAGATGGCGGCCGGGGCCCGGGCGGGTCCTGCCTGTGGGTTGGGGGTGAACACGCTAAGCACATGCTAAGCACATGCTAAGCAAATGCTAAGGACAGGTGACCCAGAGGCCTGCCGGGGGGGGTTCCCGTGGGGCTGGGGAGGGGCCAGGATGGCGGCCGGGGCCCGGTGGGGGGTCCTAGCGGTGGTTTTCTGATGAACATGCTAAGGACATGCTAAGAATATGTGGCCCAGAGGACTCCCGGAGGTTCCCTTGGGGCTGGGGAGGGGTCAAGATGGCGGCCGGGGCCCGGGGGGCGTCCTAGCGGTGGTTTTCTGATGAACATGCTAAGAACATAATAAGAACATGCTAAGAACACGTGACCCAGAGGCCTCCCAGGGGGCTGCCAGGCGTCTGGGGAGGGGCCAGGATGGCGGCCGGGGCCCGGGGGGGTCCTGCCTGTGGGTTGGGAGTGAACACGCTAAGCACACGCTAAGCACACCCGAAGCACATGCTACGTACATGCTAAGATCACGTGACCTAGAAGCCTCCCAGGGGGCTCCCAGGGGGCTGGGGAGGTGCCAAGATGGCGGCCGGGGCATGGGTTGTCCTGCCTATGGGTTGGGGGTGAACATGCTAAGCACACGCTGAACACATACTAAGCACATGCTAAGGACAGGTGACCCAGAGGCCTCCCAGGGGGATGGAAGTGGGCTGGGGAGGGGCCAAGATGGCGGCCGGGGCCTGGGGGGGGTTCCTAGCGGTGCTGTTCTGATGCACATGCTAAGCACATGCTAAGGACACGTGACCCAGAGGCCTGCCGGGGGGAGTTCCCGTGGGGCTGGGGAGGGGCCAAGATGGCGGCCGGGGCCCGGGCGGGTCCAGCCTGTGGGTTGGGAGTGAATATGCTAAGCACAGGCTAAGCACATGCTAAGCACATGCTAAGCACATGCTAAGGACACATGACCCAGAGGCCTGCCGGGGGGGGTTCCCGTGGGGCTGGGGAGGGGCCAAGATGGCGGCCGGGGCCCAGGGGGGCTCCTAGCGGTGGTTTTCTGATGAACATGCTAAGAACATGCTAAGAACATGCTAAGAACACGTGAGCCCGAGGCCTCCCAGGGGGCTCCCAGGGGGCTGGGGAGGGACCAAGATGGCGGCCGGGGCCCGGGCAGGTCCTGCCTGTGGGTTGGGGGTGAACACGCTAAGCACACGCTAAGCACATGCTAAGCAAATGCTAAGGACACTTGACCCAGAGGCCTGCCGGGGGGGGTTCCCGTGGGGCTGGGGAGGGGCCAGGATGGCGGCCGGGGCCCGGGGGGGTCCTGCCTGTGGGTTGGGAGTGAACATGCTAAGCACAGGCTAAGCACACGCTAAGCACATGCTAAGCACATGCTAAGCACATGCTAAGGACACGTGACCCAGAGGCCTGCCGGGGGGGGTTCCCGTGGGGCTGGGGAGGTGAGGGAATGAAGGCACGGACTCCGGCATAGGTGGAAAGCGGAGACCCTTTAATGCGCACTTACAGGGGTTTATAAAGCTTCCTTATCTACTACACGCGCTCTAACACCTGTCCACGCGACTGGCATGCATAGTTACAGCTTTGTGATTGGTAATTCTCTTCTGTCCACGCGAAGGGCAAACATTTCTTGATTGGTACAATTAAACACAACAAAGAAATTCTTTAGTGTAACAACAAACTTCTTTCTGGTTCTGACTGCTTCTGGTTACTCTTGTTTACCTTACTGTGTCCCTTCATTGACCTTTGCAGCACTGCTGTTTCAATTCAGCTCTATTGCCTTGCTGTGTCCCTTCGTTGACCTTTACTGTACTGCTGTTTTAATCAGCTCTAACCTGTCGCAAAACGGGACACCTACAATTCCCCCTTTCTTTGTTTTTACAAGCCAAATAGAGTGCATTAAACGTTCAATCATTTTTAGCAAACACTGCAACAGACAAGGCACTACAATAATAATTGTGACTAATACAATGAGCAAAACAAGTCCTCCTTTCGCTAATTCTACTAACCATCCTGTTAATCCTAACCCTTTCAGCCAAGATTCTAATCCTACTGATCTTGTGGTTAATTGCTCAGATAGCTCTTTCAATTTCTTTATCTGTTGAAATACTGTTTGAGAGTTATCGCTTAAATTCGTACAACACATGCCTTCAAACTCTTCACACCCATGTCCTTGTGCTAATAACAAAAAATCTATAGCTGCTCTATTTTGCAAAGTGGCGTGCCTAACAGAATCTGTATCTACCAGCAAAGCACTTAAAGCTTTTGATGTGGCATTGTTTTGCTTAGCAAGCCAACATCCTAATTTATTAAGTGCCGCAAGGGCTTTGGCGGCAGCAACACCAGGTGCTAAGACTGAGGCTGCGATAGTCTTATCTGCCTCCCAAAAATCCACATTGTCCTTACAATCTTCTCGATAATGATTCACTGATCGTTTTGATCGCCCATGAAATCTGTTAATATTTAAAACCATGGACGTATTTGGTGTTAACAATGTTAGGCGGCCCAGAGTACAAGGGCCTCCTGCAACATGAGAAGGAACGCCTTGCCAAGCCCGGTCCCCACAGATGAGAAACACACCGGCTGGCAAGGCTAAAGGTTTGTTTGAAGACTTAGATATTTTAGAGGTGGTATAATTACACCACACAGATGCGTTCTTATAGACGGATAAACTTGCTGTTACATCAATTACGGTGTTATCACGTCCAGTATAATTAAAGCTTAGACAGGCATAGGCACTCACACTTCCCAAAATATCTAATTCTTATGGCTCCAATGGAACGACCGGCAAATAGTTGGCCCAGCCATCCCAGTTGGTTACCGCTTCCTTACTAGCATTTCCCGTCAAATTAACATTCCATTTAGACATAATATGATGCCCTACTGAAGTATTATTAACAACAGTCACAACTTCCTTGTCTGAAAGCGGAATTCCAACTAAACATGTCGTAAACGGGTTGGCTGCGCTGGCCATCGAGAGGCACATGTGGTTCTGTCCCGTCATGTTGGCAAGTGTGACCCAGATGTTTGCTCTAGGTTGGATGGAGATCCATGAGGCACTGAAACCGCAACAGTAGAGGATGATGATCCCAACCAAGGCCGCACACCACGGGCTGGTACCCATCGTGGTCCTCGTCCTGTGGAAACATAAGCATATCCTCGCCCCCAGGTTATCAAAGGATATGGTCCTCAGCCAAATCCCCTGCAGTTTGTTTTTTTTTTTTTTTTTAAATTAATTGTTTTTCCATCTCAGTCATACATTCTGTTTCTGTGATCGAGGGGGAGGCTTAAGCAAATCAGTTAGATCTTGTTCTGATGCCCGGTGAATTTATCTATTTTAGTACACCTTTGTCCGATACTACATGCCGAGCAACACCTGCTTCAGTTTACCTTTAAGTTCTTTGTTATTTTCCCGCTCGAGGGCGAGTACCATAGGGTCCTGTGGCAGCACCATTCCACAGTCCCTTTGCCACTCCGGGTGATTTCGGAGGGTGAAAAACATATCTGCATATGACACTTCATCCTATTTTCCTTCTCTCCTTAAAACAACATTAATTGCAAGATAGTGTTATAATCAATTGACCCATGAAGTGGAACTAACCCATTAAGTGGCCACTTAGTTCCATCTTCCAGCTTATAAATCAGCCACCATTGATTACAATATTTAATGAGAGTCTTCTTATTCTCTGTACCCCCGGTTCCAACAATATCCCTCCAATGTGTCAATATATGACCAAGGGGGCTTTTCTTTAAAATACCCTTATTCTGAGTGTTACCCATCTCTTCTGACTCCTTATACTTATTTTCTAGATTGTTTCTTATTAGCTATTGTGCTTCGTTTTCATTCCCAAACGTCCCAAATCTCTGGGATAATCCAATACCTTTTTTTTTTTTTCTTTTTTTTCTTTTTTTTTTTTTCTTTTTTTTTTTTTTTCCTTCAACGGGACCCACACAGAGTTACAGAACCACAAATCAGGACTCACTCGCTTCACAGCGGCGCCGCGTCTCAAACACACACACCCACAACACACACAAATGTTTTTAACATAAAATATCCACAAATGCTTTTAACATAAAATACACACACCCACAAAACAAATGCTTTTAGCATAAAACACCACAAAATACCACAAAATACCGTAAAGTACCGTAAAGTACCATAAAGTACCTTTAACATAAAATACCTGGGCATTTACAAACAAGACACACAATTATCACTCCAGTTAGTCAGCAAAATGTTACATATTCATCATACGTTTATACATATTCATCACCTTTCCCCGAAAAGGCAGTCTTTATTAAAATGAGTTCGCAAAGGCGGTCGTTATTAAAATGAGTTCGCAAAGGCGGTCGTTATTAAAATGAGTTCGCTGCCTTTAACTCCTCCCAGTTGCGCACGCGCAGTGCCATCCCTTCAGCGGGGACAGGTCGAGGGGGGGGGTGGGCGGGCAGCGTCACTGCGCCTCCCCCTGTTTCCTTGTAGGGACATTCAATAGCAATGTGTCCCGTAGCATGGCAGCGAAAACAACGTTTGTCTCCGACTTGCAGAGCTGCTGCAAAAGCTCCAGCTAACGCGGCGGTGTGATGTTCCACCGACCCAACACGGTTACATGCTTCAATCATTTGCACTAGTGTAGTATTCACTGGCATCGCCTGGAGTATTTTTTACAGTCCGTGTTCGCATTTTCCACAGCTAATTTTAACATTAAGGCTTCTTTTGCTTCACGGTTATCAAGCTGCTTATTTAAAGAGTCCCGTAGTCTATCAATAAACTGCATGTATACTTTTTTTTTTTTTTTTCTTTTTTTTTCTTTGGCGGCGGGCGGTGGCGGCTGTTCGGTGCGGACGGTGGTGGTGACTGGCTGTTCGCTCCGCCTCCCGCGGTGTGATGGTGACTGAGGCCGGCCGTGGGGGGCTGCTCCCTGCTCCGGGCTCGCTGAGCTCCGCTCTCCGCTCCCGATACCGGCCTTAGAGAGCCATGGCAGCCAGGGGAGGGGAGGCTGCTCCGGTCCGCGCCGCGCGGGGAGGGCTAATCCTATTGGATCTCCCTCCTTTAATGCTTCCCGGCGCACTTGTTCCCATCGTGCCCGTGGGTTGAACTCTCCGACCCCCTCCGGAATAGGGGCGGAGGCTCGTGCAGGAGCCGAGGGGATCATTGGGTCGGGCTTTGTCGGTGGTATCTCAGTTTTCTTTAAATCTATCAAATCTCCCTCATCCGATGTCTTTTCTGTCTCTGGGCGCGAATCAGGTGTGAGTACTGTTTGAACGGCAGCACTTTGAACCTTCTTTTCCGCCTGCCACGATCTTAAAGTCTCAGTTACTAAATGCCATGTAGTCAAAATTTCAACGGCAGCTGTATTCCCTCTAGAGACTGCTTCCCATATCGTTTCTCCTGCCTGCTCCCACGTCTTTACATCAAACACAGCAGAGACAGTAGAGGGGGCTCCTTGCTTTTGCAAAAACTTCAGCAACAGTTTAATTTTATAAGAGTCATACTTTACTCCCCTTTTTGTCAAAAGGTGCGTTAATAACTTAACTATAGCTTCTTCTTCCGCAGAAATATTAGTTCCCATTATAAATGCCCAGCTGCTCATCGCCTGTTTTTCAGGCGATGTCCCGGGGTGGAAGCCGCAGTCCAGCTGCTAGCTTGATTCGTTCGGCTGGGTTCCCTCCGGACGCTCCGCGTTGCTTTACTGGACGCTCGTTCAGCGTTGCTTCAAGGGACGCTCGTTCAGCGTTGCTTCTTCCGACGCTCGTGCAGCGTTGATTTACCCCATCACGTCGGGGTCACCATTTGAGGGAATGAAGGCACGGACTCCGGCATAGGTGGAAAGCGGAGACCCTTTAATGCGCACTTACAGGGGTTTTTAAAGCTTCCTTATCTACTACACGCGCTCTAACACCTGTCCACGCGACTGGCATGCATAGTTACAGCTTTGTGATTGGTAATTCTCTTCTGTCCACGCGAAGGGCAAACATTTCTTGATTGGTACAATTAAACACAACAAAGAAATTCTTTAGTGTAACAACAAACTTCTTTCTGGTTCTGACTGCTTCTGGTTACTCTTGTTTACCTTACTGTGTCCCTTCATTGACCTTTGCAGCACTGCTGTTTCAATTCAGCTCTATTGCCTTGCTGTGTCCCTTCGTTGACCTTTACTGTACTGCTGTTTTAATCAGCTCTAACCTGTCGCAAAACGGGACACCTACAGGGAATGGAGTTCAATCCGGTTGGCGGCCGCTCACAAGTGGTGTTCCCCAGGGCTCAGTACTGGGGCCAGTTCTGTTCAATCTCTTTCTCAATGATCTGGACGAGGGGATGGAGTGCACCCTCAGTAAGCTTGCAGATGACACCAAATTGGGAGGGAGGGTTGATCTGCTGGAGGGCAGGCAGGCGCTCCAAGGGGACCTGGAGAGGCTGGATGGATGGGCCGAGGCCAATTGTACGAGGTTCACCAAGGCCAAGTGCCGGGTCCTGCCCCTGGGTCACAACAACCCCAGGCAACGCTACAGGCTTGGGGGGGAGTGGCTGGAAAGCTGCCTGGCGGAAAAGGACCTGGGGGTGTTGGTTGACGGCCGGCTGAAGATGAGCCAGCAGTGTGCCCAGGTGGCCAAGAAGGCCAATGGCATCCTGGCTTGTATCAGAACTAGTGTGGCCAGCAGGAGGAGGGAGGTGATTGTCCCCCTGTACTCGGCCCTGGGGAGGCCGCCCCTCGAGTACTGTGTTCAGTTTTGGGCCCCTCACTACAAGAAAGACATTGAGGTGCTGGAGCGTGGCCAAAGAAGGGCAACGAGGCTGGTGAAGGCTCTGGAACACAAGTCCTCTGAGGAGCGGCTGAGGGAACTGGGGCTGTTTAGTCTGGAGAAAAGGAGGCTGAGGGGAGACCTTCTTGCTCTCTACAACTCCCTGAAAGGAGGTTGTAGAGAGATGGGGGGCGGACTCTTCTCCCTAGTAACAGGCGACAGAACAAGAGGAAATGGCCTCAAGTTGCGCCAGGGGAGGTTTAGATTGGACATTCGTAAAACTTTCTTCACCGCAAGGGTTGTCAGGCATTGGAACAGGCTGCCCAGGGAGGTGGTGGAGTCCCCATCTGTGGGGGGATTCAAAAGGCGTTTAGATGAGGCCCTAAGGGATCTGATTTAGTGGGGGACTTGGGAGTGAGAGGTTCATGGTTGGACCCGATGATCTCGGAGATCTCTTCCAACCAGAAGTATTCTATGATTCTATGATTCTATGTCCTTAGCATGTTCATCAGAAAACCACCGGTAGGACCCCCACCGGGCCCCGGCTGCCATCTTGGCCCCTCCCCAGCCCCCTGGGAGTCCACTGCGAGGCCTCTGGGTCACGTGTTCTTAGCATGTTCTTAGCATGTTCATCAGAGAACCACCGCTAGGACCCACCCCCGGGTCCCGGCCGCAATCTTGGCCCCTCCCCAGCCCCCTGGGAGCCCGCTGAGAGACCTCTGGTTCACGTGTTCTTAGCATGTGCTTAGCATGTGCTTAGCGTGTGCTTAGCGTGTGCTTAGCGTGTTCACCCCTAACCCACAGGCAGGACCCGCCCGGGCCCCGGCCGCCATCTTGGTCCCTCCCCAGACCCCTGGGAGCCCCCTGGGAGGCCTCTGGGTCACGTGTTCTTAGCATGTTCTTAACATGTTCTTAGCATGATCATCAGAGAACCACCGCTAGGACCTGTCCCAGTCCCCGGTCGCCATCTTGGCCCCTCCCCAACCCAATGGTAGCCCCGTGGGAGGCCTCTGGGTCACGTGTTCTTAGCATGTTCTTAGCATGTTCTTAGCATGTGCTTAGCATTTTCATCAGAAAACCACCGCTAGGACCTCCCCCGGGCCCCGGCCGCCATCTTGGCCCCTCCCCAACCTCATCGGAGCCCCCTGGGACGCCTCAGGTTTACATGCTCTTAGCATGTCCTTAGCATGTTCATCAGAAAACCACCGCTAGGACCCCCCCGGGCCCCGGCCGCCATCTTGGCCCCTCCCCAGCCCCCTGGGAGCCCCCCCCGGCAGGCCTCCGGGTCACGTGCCCTTAGCATGTGCTTAGCATGTGCTTAGCATGTGCTTAGCGTATGCTTAGCCTGTGCTTAGCATGTTCAATCCCAACCCACAGGCTGGACCCCCCCGGGCCCCGGCCGCCATCTTGGCCCCTCCCCAGGCCCCTGGGAGCCCCCTGGGAGGCCTCTGGGTCACGTGTTCTTAGCATGTTCTTAGCATGTTCTTAGCATGTTCATCAGAGAACCACCGCTAGGACCTCCCCCGGGCCCCGGCCGCCATCTTGGCCCCTGCCCAACCTCATGGGAGCCCCCTGGGACGCCTCTGGGTCACATGCTCTTAGCGTGTCCTTAGCATGTTCTTAGCATGTTCATCAGAAAACCACCGCTAGGACACCCCCCCGGGCCCCGGCCGCCATCTTGGCCCCTCCCCAGCCTCATGGGAGCCCCCTGGGACGCCTCTGGGTCACATGCTCTTAGCGTGTCCTTAGCATGTTCTTAGCATGTTCATCAGAGAACCACCGCTAGGCCCCCCCCGGGCCCCGGCCGCCATCTTGGCCCCTCCACAGCCCAGGGGAACCTCCGCGAGGACTCTGGGTCACATGTTCTTAGCATGTCCTTAGCAAGTTCATCAGAAAACCACCGCTAGGACCCCCCCCGGGCCCCGGCCGCCATCTTGGCCCCTCCCCAGCCCCACGGGAACCCCCCCCGGGAGGCCTCTGGCTCACGTGTCCTTGGTTTGTGCTTAGCATGTGCTTAGCGTGTGCTTATACTCTGCTAAGCGTGTTCACTCCCAACCCACAGGCAGGACCCGCCTGGGCCCCGGCCGCCATCTTGGCCCCTCCCCAACCCCATGGGAGCCCCGTGGGAGGCCTCTGGGTCACGTGCTCTTAGCATGTCCTTAGCCTGTTCTTAGCATGTTCATCAGAAAACCACCGCTAGACACCCCCCCAGGCCCCGGCCGCCATCTTGGCCCCTCCCCAGCCCCACGGGAACCTCTGGAAGGCCTCTGCGTCACATGTTCTTAGCATGTCCTTAGCAAGTTCATCAGAAAACCACCGCTAGGACCCCCCCCGGGCCCCGGCCGCCATCTTGGCCCCTCCCCAGCCCCACGGGAACCCCTCCCGGCAGGCCTCCGGGACACGTGTCCTTCGCATGTGCTTAGCATGTGCTTAGCGTGTGCTTAACCTGTGCTTAGCGTGTTCACTCCCAAGCCACAGGAAGATCATGCCGGACATCGGCCGCCATCTTGGCCCCTCCCCAGCCCCCTGGGAGCCCGGTGGGAGGCCTCCGGCTCACGTGTTCTTAGCATCTTCTTAGCATGTTCTCAGCATGTTCATCAGAGAACCACCTCTAGGACCCACCCCGGGCCCCGGCCGCCATCTTGGCCCCTCCCCAGCCCCCTGGGAGCCCCGTGGGAGGCCTCTAGGTCACATGTTCTTAGCATGTCCTTAGCATGTTCATCAGAAAACCACCGCTAGGACCCCCCCCGGGCCCCGGACGCCATCTTGGCCCCTCCCCAGTCCCAAGGGAACCCCCCCCGGCAGGCCTCTGGGTCACGTGCCCTTAGCATGTGCTTAGCATGTGATTAGCATGTGCTTAGCATGTGCTTAGTCTGTGCTTAGCATGTTCACTCCCAACCCACAGGCTGGACCCCCCCGGGCCCCGGCCGCCATCTTGGCCCCTCCCCAGACCCCTGGGAGCCCCCTGGGAGGCCTCTGGGTCACGTGTTCTTAGCATGTTCTTAGCATGTTCTTAGCATGTTCATCAGAAAACCACCGCTAGGACCCCCCCCGGGCCCCGGCCGCCATCTTGGCCCCTCCCCAGCCCCACGGGAACCTCCGGGAGTCCTCTGGGCCACATGTTCTTAGCATGTCCTTAGCATGTTCAGCAGAAAACCACCGCTAGGACCCCCCCCCGGGCCCCGGCCGCCATCTTGGCCCCTCCCTGTAGGTGTCCCGTTTTGCGACAGGTTAGAGCTGATTAAAACAGCAGTACAGTAAAGGTCAACGAAGGGACACAGCAAGGCAATAGAGCTGAATTGAAACAGCAGTGCTGCAAAGGTCAATGAAGGGACACAGTAAGGTAAACAAGAGTAACCAGAAGCAGTCAGAACCAGAAAGAAGTTTGTTGTTACACTAAAGAATTTCTTTGTTGTGTTTAATTGTACCAATCAAGAAATGTTTGCCCTTCGCGTGGACAGAAGAGAATTACCAATCACAAAGCTGTAACTATGCATGCCAGTCGCGTGGACAGGTGTTAGAGCGCGTGTAGTAGATAAGGAAGCTTTAAAAACCCCTGTAAGTGCGCATTAAAGGGTCTCCGCTTTCCACCTATGCCGGAGTCCGTGCCTTCATTCCCTCAAATGGTGACCCCGACGTGATGGGGTAAATCAACGCTGCACGAGCGTCGGAAGAAGCAACGCTGAACGAGCGTCCCTTGAAGCAACGCTGAACGAGCGTCCAGTAAAGCAACGCGGAGCGTCCGGAGGGAACCCAGCCGAACGAATCAAGCTAGCAGCTGGACTGCGGCTTCCACCCCGGGACATCGCCTGAAAAACAGGCGATGAGCAGCTGGGCATTTATAATGGGAACTAATATTTCTGCGGAAGAAGAAGCTATAGTTAAGTTATTAACGCACCTTTTGACAAAAAGGGGAGTAAAGTATGACTCTTATAAAATTAAACTGTTGCTGAAGTTTTTGCAAAAGCAAGGAGCCCCCTCTACTGTCTCTGCTGTGTTTGATGTAAAGACGTGGGAGCAGGCAGGAGAAACGATATGGGAAGCAGTCTCTAGAGGGAATACAGCTGCCGTTGAAATTTTGACTACATGGCATTTAGTAACTGAGACTTTAAGATCGTGGCAGGCGGAAAAGAAGGTTCAAAGTGCTGCCGTTCAAACAGTACTCACACCTGATTCGCGCCCAGAGACAGAAAAGACATCGGATGAGGGAGATTTGATAGATTTAAAGAAAACTGAGATACCACCGACAAAGCCCGACCCAATGATCCCCTCGGCTCCTGCACGAGCCTCCGCCCCTATTCCGGAGGGGGTCGGAGAGTTCAACCCACGGGCACGATGGGAACAAGTGCGCCGGGAAGCATTAAAGGAGGGAGATCCAATAGGATTAGCCCTCCCCGCGCGGCGCGGACCGGAGCAGCCTCCCCTCCCCTGGCTGCCATGGCTCTCTAAGGCCGGTATCGGGAGCGGAGAGCGGAGCTCAGCGAGCCCGGAGCAGGGAGCAGCCCCCCACGGCCGGCCTCAGTCACCATCACACCGCGGGAGGCGGAGCGAACAGCCAGTCACCACCACCGTCCGCACCGAACAGCCGCCACCGCCCGCCGCCAAAGAAAAAAAAAGAAAAAAAAAAAAAAAGTATACATGCAGTTTATTGATAGACTACGGGACTCTTTAAATAAGCAGCTTGATAACCGTGAAGCAAAAGAAGCCTTAATGTTAAAATTAGCTGTGGAAAATGCGAACACGGACTGTAAAAAATACTCCAGGCGATGCCAGTGAATACTACACTAGTGCAAATGATTGAAGCATGTAACCGTGTTGGGTCGGTGGAACATCACACCGCCGCGTTAGCTGGAGCTTTTGCAGCAGCTCTGCAAGTCGGAGACAAACGTTGTTTTCGCTGCCATGCTACGGGACACATTGCTATTGAATGTCCCTACAAGGAAACAGGGGGAGGCGCAGTGACGCTGCCCGCCCACCCCCCCCCCTCGACCTGTCCCCGCTGAAGGGATGGCACTGCGCGTGCGCAACTGGGAGGAGTTAAAGGCAGCGAACTCATTTTAATAACGACCGCCTTTGCGAACTCATTTTAATAACGACCGCCTTTGCGAACTCATTTTAATACAGACCGCCTTTGCGAACTCATTTTAATAAAGACTGCCTTTTCGGGGAAAGGTGATGAATATGTATAAACGTATGATGAATATGTAACATTTTGCTGACTAACTGGAGTGATAATTGTGTGTCTTGTTTGTAAATGCCCAGGTATTTTATGTTAAAGGTACTTTATGGTACTTTACGGTACTTTACGGTATTTTGTGGTATTTTGTGGTGTTTTATGCTAAAAGCATTTGTTTTGTGGGTGTGTGTATTTTATGTTAAAAGCATTTGTGGATATTTTATGTTAAAAACATTTGTGTGTGTTGTGGGTGTGTGTGTTTGAGACGCGGCGCCGCTGTGAAGCGAGTGAGTCCTGATTTGTGGTTCTGTAACTCTGTGTGGGTCCCGTTGAAGGAAAAAAAAAAAAAAAGAAAAAAAAAAAAGAAAAAAAAGAAAAAAAAAAAAGGTATTGGATTATCCCAGAGATTTGGGACGTTTGGGAATGAAAACGAAGCACAATAGCTAATAAGAAACAATCTAGAAAATAAGTATAAGGAGTCAGAAGAGATGGGTAACACTCAGAATAAGGGTATTTTAAAGAAAAGCCCCCTTGGTCATATATTGACACATTGGAGGGATATTGTTGGAACCGGGGGTACAGAGAATAAGAAGACTCTCATTAAATATTGTAATCAATGGTGGCTGATTTATAAGCTGGAAGATGGAACTAAGTGGCCACTTAATGGGTTAGTTCCACTTCATGGGTCAATTGATTATAACACTATCTTGCAATTAATGTTGTTTTAAGGAGAGAAGGAAAATAGGATGAAGTGTCATATGCAGATATGTTTTTCACCCTCCGAAATCACCCGGAGTGGCAAAGGGACTGTGGAATGGTGCTGCCACAGGACCCTATGGTACTCGCCCTCGAGCGGGAAAATAACAAAGAACTTAAAGGTAAACTGAAGCGGTGTTGCTCGGCATGTAGTATCGGACAAAGGTGTACTAAAATAGATAAATTCACCGGGCATCAGAACAAGATCTAACTGATTTGCTTAAGCCTCCCCCTCGATCACAGAAACAGAATGTATGACTGAGATGGAAAAACAATTAATTTAAAAAAAAAAAAAAAAACAAACTGCAGGGGATTTGGCTGAGGACCATATCCTTTGATAACCTGGGGGCGAGGATATGCTTATGTTTCCACAGGACGAGGACCACGATGGGTACCAGCCCGTGGTGTGCGGCCTTGGTTGGGATCATCATCCTCTACTGTTGCGGTTTCAGTGCCTCATGGATCTCCATCCAACCTAGAGCAAACATCTGGGTCACACTTGCCAACATGACGGGACAGAACCACATGTGCCTCTCGATGGCCAGCGCAGCCAACCCGTTTACGACATGTTTAGTTGGAATTCCGCTTTCAGACAAGGAAGTTGTGACTGTTGTTAATAATACTTCAGTAGGGCATCATATTATGTCTAAATGGAATGTTAATTTGACGGGAAATGCTAGTAAGGAAGCGGTAACCAACTGGGATGGCTGGGCCAACTATTTGCCGGTCGTTCCATTGGAGCCATAAGAATTAGATATTTTGGGAAGTGTGAGTGCCTATGCCTGTCTAAGCTTTAATTATACTGGACGTGATAACACCGTAATTGATGTAACAGCAAGTTTATCCGTCTATAAGAACGCATCTGTGTGGTGTAATTATACCACCTCTAAAATATCTAAGTCTTCAAACAAACCTTTAGCCTTGCCAGCCGGTGTGTTTCTCATCTGTGGGGACCGGGCTTGGCAAGGCGTTCCTTCTCATGTTGCAGGAGGCCCTTGTACTCTGGGCCGCCTAACATTGTTAACACCAAATACGTCCATGGTTTTAAATATTAACAGATTTCATGGGCGATCAAAACGATCAGTGAATCATTATCGAGAAGATTGTAAGGACAATGTGGATTTTTGGGAGGCAGATAAGACTATCGCAGCCTCAGTCTTAGCACCTGGTGTTGCTGCCGCCAAAGCCCTTGCGGCACTTAATAAATTAGGATGTTGGCTTGCTAAGCAAAACAATGCCACATCAAAAGCTTTAAGTGCTTTGCTGGTAGATACAGATTCTGTTAGGCACGCCACTTTGCAAAATAGAGCAGCTATAGATTTTTTGTTATTAGCACAAGGACATGGGTGTGAAGAGTTTGAAGGCATGTGTTGTACGAATTTAAGCGATAACTCTCAAACAGTATTTCAACAGATAAAGAAATTGAAAGAGCTATCTGAGCAATTAACCACAAGATCAGTAGGATTAGAATCTTGGCTGAAAGGGTTAGGATTAACAGGATGGTTAGTAGAATTAGCGAAAGGAGGACTTGTTTTGCTCATTGTATTAGTCACAATTATTATTGTAGTGCCTTGTCTGTTGCAGTGTTTGCTAAAAATGATTGAACGTTTAATGCACTCTATTTGGCTTGTAAAAACAAAGAAAGGGGGAATTGTAGGTGTCCCGTTTTGCGACAGGTTAGAGCTGATTAAAACAGCAGTACAGTAAAGGTCAACGAAGGGACACAGCAAGGCAATAGAGCTGAATTGAAACAGCAGTGCTGCAAAGGTCAATGAAGGGACACAGTAAGGTAAACAAGAGTAACCAGAAGCAGTCAGAACCAGAAAGAAGTTTGTTGTTACACTAAAGAATTTCTTTGTTGTGTTTAATTGTACCAATCAAGAAATGTTTGCCCTTCGCGTGGACAGAAGAGAATTACCAATCACAAAGCTGTAACTATGCATGCCAGTCGCGTGGACAGGTGTTAGAGCGCGTGTAGTAGATAAGGAAGCTTTATAAACCCCTGTAAGTGCGCATTAAAGGGTCTCCGCTTTCCACCTATGCCGGAGTCCGTGCCTTCATTCCCTCAATTCCCCACAACTCTTTGGGCCCGGCCATCCAGCCAGTTTCCTACCCAGCGCAGAGCACGCCCATCTAAGCCACGGGTAGCCAGTTTCTCCAGGAGGATCCTGTGGGAGACGGTGTCAAAGGCTTTCCTAAAGTCCAGGTACACAACATCCACAGCCTTTCCCTCATCCACTAAGATGTGAGCCAGAGGCCTCCCACGGGGTTCCCATGGGGTTGGGGAGGGGCGAAATTGGCGGCCGGGAGCTGCGGGAGGTCCTAGAGGTGGTTCTCTGATGAACATGCTCAGAACATGCTAAGAACATGCTAAGAACACGTGACCCAGAGGCGTCCCAGGGGGCTGCCAGGGGACTGGGGAGGGGCCAAGATGGCGGCCGGGGCCCGGGCGGGTCCTGCCTGTGGGTTGGGATTGAACACGCTAAGCACAGGCTAAACACACGCTAAGCACATGCTAAGCACATGCTAAGGACACGTGACCCAGAGGCCTGCCGGGGGGGGTTCCCGTGGGGCTGGGGAGGGGGCAAGATGGCGGCCGGGGCCCGGGGGGGTCCTAGCGGTGGTTTTTTGATGAACATGCTAAGGACATGCGAAGAACATGTGACCTAGAGGCCTCCCAGGGGGCTCCCATGGGGATGGGGAGGGGCCAACACGGCGACCGGGGACTGGGGCAGGTCCTAGCGGTGGTTCTCTGATGATCATGCTAAGAACATGCTAAGAACATGCTAAGAACACGTGAACCAGAGGCCTCCCAGGGGGCTCCCAGGGGTCTGGGGAGGGGCCAAGATGGCGTCCGGGGCCCGGGGGGGGTCCTAGCGGTGGTTTTCTGATGAACATGCTAAGGACATGCTAAGGATATGTGACCCAGTGGCCTCCCAGGGGGTTCCCGTGGGGCTGGGGAGGGGCCAAGATGGCTGCCGGGGCCCGGGGGGGGTCCTAGCGGTGGTTTTCTGATGAACATGCTAAGAACATGCTATAGAATATGTGACCCAGTGGCGTCCCAGGGGGTTCCCAGGGGGCTGGGCAGGGGCCAAGATGGCGGCCGGGGCCCGGGGGGGGTCCTAGAGGTGGTTTTCGGATGAACATGCTAAGGACATGCTAAGAACATGTGACCCAGAGGCCTCCCGGGGGGCTCCAATGGGGTTGGGGAGGGGCCAAGATGGCGGCCCGGGACTAGGAGGGCTCCTATCGGTGGTTCTCTGATGAAAATGCTAAGCACATGCTAAGCACATGCTAAGGGCACGTGACTCAGAGGCCTCCCGGGGGGCTCCAATGGGGCTGGGGAGGGTCCAAGATGGCGGCCGGGGCCCGGGGGGGGTCCTAGCGGTGGTTCTCTGATGATATGCTACGAACATGCTAAGAACATGCTAAGAACATGTGACCCATAGGCCTCCCAGGGGGCTCCCAGGGGGCTGGGGAGGGACCAAGATGCCGGCCGGTCCCCGGGGGGGGTCCTAGCGGTGGTTTTCTGATGAACATGCTAAGGACATGCTAAGAACATGTTACCCAGAGGCCTCCCAGGGGTTTCCCGTGGGGCTGGGGAGGGGCCAAGATGGCGGCCGGGGCCCGGGGGGGTCCTGCCTGTGGGTTGGGGGTGAAGATGCTAAGCAGACGCTAAGCACACGCTAAGCACATGCTAAGGACATGCTAAGGACACGTGACCCAGAGGCCTCCCGGGGGGTGTTCCCGAGGGGCTGGGGAGGGGCCAAGATCCCGGCCGGGTGTTGGCGGGGGTCCTAGCGGTGGTTTTCTGATGAACATGCTAAGCACATGCTAAGAAGACGTGACCCAGAGGCCTCCCAGGGGGTTCCCGTGGGGCTGGGGAGGGGCCAAGATGGCGGCCGAGGGCTGGGGGGGTCCTAGAGGTGGTTGTCTGATGAACATGCTAAGAACATGCTAAGCACATGCTAAGAACACGTGACCCAGAGGCCTCCCAGGGGGCTCCCAGGGGGCTGGGGAGGGACCAAGATGGCGGCCGGGGCCCGGGGGGGTCCTGCCTGTGGGTTGGGGGTGAACACGCTAAGCACACGCTAAGCACACGCTAAGCACATGCTAAATACAGGTTACCCAGAGGCCTGCCGGGGGTTCCCGTGGGACTGGGGAGGGGCCAAAGATGGCGGCCGCGTGCCGGGGGCGGGGGAGGGGCCGCTCACGCTAAGCACACGCCGAGGGCCGCGCCCAGGCCGAGGGCCCCGCCTCCCCACCCCCGAGGCCCCGCCCACCTCGCGTGCAGGCGACGGCGTCCAGGTCGCGGGGGCGGAGCCGGGCGTCGGCCAGGGCGTCAGCCACCAGCCCCAACAGCACCCCCTGGTGGTGCCGCCCCGTCGGTGTGGTGGCGAAGCCTGGGGGGGGCGGGGCGAATATGTCACGGGGAGGGATGACATCACGGGGGAGCGGGGGGGATGGCGTAGTGGGGCGTGCCCGGGGTGAGTGATGTCATGGGGGGCATGGGGTGGGGGTGATGTCACAGGGGGAGTGAGATCATGGGGAGGGGCCACTGGGGCGGATGACATCATGGGGGGGGCGTGTCCCAGGAGAGTGACGTCACAGGGGGAGGGAAGTGATGTCACGGGGGGAAGCGATGTCATGGGGGGGAGTGATGTCACGGGGGGAAGTGATGTCACAGGGTGGGGAGTGATGTCACGGGGCACAATGACATCACAGGGGCTGGGGCTCCCAGGGGATGCGGTGTTGTGGGAGTGTGACATCTTGGGGCAGGGCTGGCAGGAGGGAAGTGATGTCACAGGGTGGGTAGGAGTGATGTCATGGGGGTCTCCAAGGGCTGAGTGAGGTCATGGGGAGGAGGCTCCAGGGGAACAATGAGATCACAGGAGGGGGGCGGCTGGGAGAAGTGATGTCACGGGGGGGGTGACGTCATCAGGGGGGAGCGTGACATCACGGGGGGGGTCAAAAGGTGGAGGGACGTCATGCGGGGGGGGGTGGGGGAAGGGGTTGGAGAGGAGTGAGGTCATAGAGGGGAGAGGACGGGGGAGGTGACATCACAGGGGGGACATGAGGGGGAGTGACGTCACGGGAGGGTCGGGAAGGGGAGACCGACGTCACGGGGGGGTCTGGGGGACGGGAATGACGACAGCGAGGGGGCCCGTGCGAGAAAAGGGGGTGGGAGGGGGGAGGGAGGGGGCGGCGCCGGGCGCGTGGCCGTGATGTCAGGCGCCTCACCATGGCCAGGCGGCGTGATGTAGGTGGCGCGGCGGTTGCTGAGGATGATGCCATCACGCACCACCCCCGCCCCCACCTTGTTGGCAGAGCCCTCCAGCCCCAGCACCGTCGGCATGGCGTCACCGTGACGTCAGCGCCGCCTCCTCCCCGCCGCCGTTACCGTTTCCCGCCGCCACCACGCGCCGCCGCACGGCGCCGCGCGACGTGTCAGTTCCGGCCGCGGTGCGCGGGAAGTGACGCGCGGCACTGCCCCGCACTCCCGCCCCACCCCACCCCCATCCCGTGACGCGATGCAGCTTCTGCTTCCGGTCCCGCCCCCTCGCAGCCCGCAAGCAGAGCTGCCCCGCCGCGCGCGCCGCCGCCGCTGATTGGTCCCAGGAAGCGCCGGTCGGGCAGTGCCAAAGGGTACGGTGGGTGCTGATTGGCTGCGGGGGGAGGGACGGGGATGGCGGCGATTGGGCGGGGGCGGCTGGGGGGCGGTGGAACGGGGGGGGGGGCGGGCGCTGATTGGCTCCGGTTTAGGCCCCGGCGAGTGCCGATTGGCTCCAGTTTAGGCCCCGGAGGGTGCCGATTGGCTCCGGTTTGGGACCTGGCGGGTCCCAATTGGCTCCAGTTTAGGTCCTGGCGGGCGCTGATAGGCCACCACGTGGCTACGGCAGCTGCTGATTGGCTGCAGCGTGCCCATGCCGCCCGCTGATTGGCCGATTCAAGCCAGGTGGCTCGCTGCTTGGCTGGCTGGCCGGGGGGAAGGGGGGAGGTGCTCCCTGATTGGCTGAGCCTTAGTGGGGGGCGGGCTTCCAGTGGGAACGCGCTCTGATTGGTGGCGGGCTGCGGAGGGGGCGGGGCCTGCGCTGATGCCTGTGTCCTGTTTGCAGGGGCGGAGCTTGAGCCCGAGGGGCGGAGCCTGAGCCGCAGGGGGCGGGGTCAGAGCCCGGAGGGGCGGGGTCAGAGCCAAAGGGGGAGGGGCCAGGGCCGGAGGGGGCGTGGCCGGGGGCGATGCCCAAGCGCAGTAAGGAGGCGGCCGAGGGCGACGGGGAGGAGGCGGGTGAGTTGGCACCAGTACGGACCAGTACGGACCGGTATGGGCCGGTATAGACCAGTATGGGCCAGTAGGGGCCGGTAGGGGGCGCCAGAGACCGGGGGGGGAGGGGCACAGACCAGTACGGGGGGTGTAAACCAGTATAATCCCGGGCGGAGCTCCCAGTGCCTCCCAGTATGGCCCAGTAACCTCCCAGTAACCTCCCAGTGCCTCCCAGTATGGCCCAGTAACCTCCCAGTCCCTCCCAGGGCTTCCCAGCTCCCTCCCAGTGCCCCCCAGTCCCCTCCCAGTGCCTCCCGGTCCATCCCAGTCTGCTCCCAGTGCTTCCCAGTTCCCTCCCAGTGCCTCCCAGTGCCTCCCAGTGCCCCCAAAATCCCCTCCCAGTCGCCTCCCAGTCCCTCCCAGTGCCCCCAGTAACCCCAGTCCCCCTGCAGGGCGTCACAGAGAGCCGCGGGGGGCACCCGCCCCATGGGGGGGGGCCGGGGGGTGCGGGGAGGGGCACCCCAAAAAAAACCCCGAAAAAGGGCACCCGGGAGGCACCAAATTGCCCTGAAATGGCCCTGAAAAGGGGAGCCTGAGATTTGGGGGGGGGACCCCGAGATCCGGGGAGGGGGGGACACTCAAAACCCCCCCAAAAAGGGGACCCTGAGACCCGGGGAGGGGGGGGACACCCCAAAACCTCCCAAAATGGGGCCCCAGAGACCCGGGGAGGGGGGGGGACACCCCAAAACCCTCCAAAAAGGGGACCCAGGTGGCCGGGGGGACCGCGAGATCTGGCAGGGGGGCCCCAAGACCTGGGGGGGCGGACATCCCAAAACCCCCCAAAAAAGGGACCCAGAGACCCGCAGGGGGGACACACACACCCCCCGAAACCCCCCAAAATGGGGCCCCAGAGACCCGGGGAGGGGGGGACACCCCAAAACCCCCAAAAAAGAGGCCCCAGGTGTCCAGGGGGGACCCCAAGATCTGGAGGAGGGGCCCCAGGTGTCCGGGGGGGGGGGGGGACACCCCAAATCCCCCCCCAGAATGGGACTCCAGAGACCTGGGGAGGGGACGGGACACCCCAAAATCCCCCAAAAAGGGGACCTGGGTGGTTGGGGGGAAACCCGAGATCTGGGGGGGGGGAACCCAAGACCTGGGGAGGGGGAGGACACCCCAAACCCCCCCCAAAATGGGGCCGCGTGTGTCCAGGGGGGACCCCAAGATCTGGGGGAGGGGCCCCAGGTGTCCGGGGGGGGGGGGGACACACCCCAAAACCCCCCCAAAATGGGGCCGCGGGTGTCCAGGGGGGACCCCAAGGTCTGGGGGAGGGGCCCCAGGTGTCCGGGGAGGGGGGGGGGGAACACACCCCAAAACCCCCCTAAAAGGGGCCCCAGGTGTCCGGGGAGGGGGGCGACACCCCGATCCCCCCCCGCAAAGGGGGTGCCGGGAGGGGGCGGAGCAGCGGGGTGCCCTGCGCTCTCCCCTCCCCCGCAGTGGGTGCAGGAGGAGGCCCCCGACGTACTGTGTCTGCAGGAGACCAAGTGCGGGGGAGGGGCAGTGCCCCCCGAGGTCCGGGCCCTCCCCCACCTCCCCCACCAGTTCTGGGCCAGCCCCGAAGGGCGACCCGGCTACAGCGGCGTGGGGGTGCTGGCCCGGCACGAGCCACTCAGCGTCACCTACGGCATCGGTGAGACCCCCTGGGACCCACAAGTGACCCCCGGGACCCACAAGTGACCCCCAAGTCCCCCCTGGGCCTTCAAATCCTCCTTGAAGGACCCAAAACCTTCAGGAATGGCCCCAAAATGCAGCTGAATTGCCCCAAAATCCCCCTCTGGGGACCCCCAAGTGACCCCCGGGACCCATAAGTACATCCTGGGACCCATAAGTGACTCCCCGGGACCCACAAGTGACCCCTTGGACTTCACATTCTCCTTGAAGGACCCAAACCCTTCAGGAACGACCCCAAAATGCAGCCAAATTGCCCCAAAATCCCTCTCTGTGACCCATAAGTGACCCCCAGGACCCATAAGTACGTCCCGGGACCCATAAGTGACCCCCCGGGACCCACAAGTGACCCCTTGGACTTCAAATCCTCCTTGAAGGACCCAAAACCCTCAGGAACGGCCCCAAAATGCAGCTGAAATGCCCCAAAATCCACTCAGGGGATCCCCAAGTGACCCAGTTGCCCCCTAATTGCCCCCATTGACCCCCAATTGCCCCAGTTGACTCCCAGTTGACCCCCACTTGCCCCAGTCACCCCCCACTTGCCCCCTAATTGCCCCAGTTGCCCCCCAGTTGACTCCCACTCGCCCCAGTTGCCCCCCACTGCCCCAGTTGACCCCTAATTGCCCCCATTGACCCCTAATTGCCCCAGTCGCCCCCCACTTGCCCCAGTCACCCCCTAATTGCCCCAGTCGCCCCCCACTTGCCCCCCAATTGCCCCAGTTGACCTCCAGTTGCCCCCCACTTGCCCTCCACTCGCCCCCACTCACCCCCTAATTGCCCCAGTTGCCCCCCAGTTGCCCCCCACTCGCCCCAGTTGCCCCCAACTTGCCCCCTAATTGCCCCAGTCGCCCCCCACTTGCCCCAGTCGCCCCCCGCTTGCCCCCAGTCGCCCCCTAATTGCCCCAGTTGCCCCCCAGTTGCCCCCCAATTGCCCCAGTTACCCCCCACTTGCCCCCCACTTGCCCCAGTTGACCCCCAGTTGCCCCCCAGTTGCCCTCACTTGCCTCCTAATTGCCCCAGTTGGCCCCAGTTGACCCCTACTTGCCCCAGTTGCCCCCCCCATTGCCCCAGTTGACTCCCGGTTGCCCCCATTGACCCCCCATTGCCCCAGTTGCCCCCCACTTGCCCCCACTCGCCCCTTAATTGCCCCAGTTGCCCTCCAGTTGCCCCCCACTCGCCCCAGTTGTCCCCCACTTGCCCCCTAATTGCCCCAGTCGCCCCCCACTTGCCCCAGTTGACCCTCAATTGCCCCCAATTGCCCCCATTGACCCCTAATTGCCCCAGTTGACCCCCAGTTGCCCCCATTGACCCCATTGACCCCTAATTGCCCCAGTTGACTCCCACTTGCCCCAGTTGCCCCCCACTTGTCCCAATTGACCCCCAATTGCCCCCCAATTGCCCCCATTGACCCCTAATTGCCCCGTTGACCCCCAATTGCCCCAGTTGCCCCCCAGTTGACTCCCACTTGCCCCAGTTGACCCCCAATTGCCCCCCAGTTCCCCCCAGTTACCCCGGTTGGCCCCCTCTTGCCCCCGCTGCGCCCTCACCCCCCCTCCCCCCCCCCCCGCAGGCGAGGAGGAGCACGACGCCGAAGGCCGGGTGGTGACGGCCGAGTTCCTGGCCCTCTACGTGGTGGCCGCCTACGTGCCCAACGCTGGGCGGGGCCTGATGCGCCTTGACTACCGGCGCCGCTGGGATGCCGCCTTCCGTGCCTTCCTCGCCCGCCTGGATGCCCGCAAGCCCGTGGCCCTCTGCGGCGACCTCAACATGGCCCACGGCGAGCTCGACCTGCGCCACCCCCGCGCCAACTGCCGCTCGCCCGGCTTCACCCCCGAGGAGCGCCGGGGCTTCGGGTAGCTGCTGGATGCCGGGTTTTTTGACTCTTTCCGGAAGCTTTATCCCAACATTCCGTATGCGTACACCTTCTGGACCTACCTGGGGGGGGCGCGGGAGCAGAACGTGGGCTGGCGCCTCGACTACTTCGTCCTCTCGCGGCGCCTGGAGGGGGCCCTGTGCGACAGCAAGATCCGCTCCCGCGTCCTGGGCAGCGACCACTGCCCCATCACCCTCTACCTCGCCCTCGAGCCGCCCCCCGAGGCCACCCCCTAGGTGATGTCACCGCGGCCGGCGTAGGGTCGCGAGGATCTCGTCGACCTCTCCTTGGCCATGAATCCCCCCTAAATGGCCTAAAATCGGGTTTAGGTGACGTCATCGTGGGTTAATGTGGGGTTATGATGGTGGCATCAACCTCTACTTGGCCATAAATCCCCCCTAAATGTCCTCAAATTGGGTTTAGGTGATGTCATCATGGTCTGTGCAGGGTCACAATGGTCTCATCAAGCTCTATTTGGCCAGAAATCCACCCTAAATGTCCTAAAATTGCGTTTAGATGATGTCACCGTGGTCTGTGTAGGGTCGGGAGGGTCTCATTGACCTCTATTTGGCCATGAATCCCCCCTAAATGGCCTAAAATGGGGTTTAGATGATGTCATCATGGTGTGTGTAGGGTCACAATGGTGTCATCAACCTGTATTTGGCCATAAATCAACCCTAAACGTCCTAAAATTGGGTTTAGATGACGTCAGCGTGGGTTAATATGGGGTCATGATGGTGTCATCAACCTCTACTTGGTCATAAATCCCCCCTAAACATCCTAAAATCGGGTTTGGATGATGTCACCGTGGTCTGTGTAGGGTTGTGATGATGTCATTGACCTCTATTTGGTCATAAATCTGCCCTAAATGTCCTAAAATTGGGTTTACATGACATCGTCGTGGGTTAATATGGGGCATGATGGTGTCATCAACCTCTCCTTGGCCATAAATCCCCCCTAAAAGGCCTAAAATTGGGTTTAGATGATGTCATCATGGGTTAATATGGGGTCGTGATGGTGTCATTGACCTCTATGTGGCCATGAATCTGCCCTAAATGTCCTAAAATTGGGTTTAGATGATGTCATCGTGGTCTGTGTAGGGTTGGGAGGGTCTCATCAACCACTATTTGGTCATAAATCTGCCCTAAATGTCCTAAAATCAGGTTTAGATGATGTCAGCGTGGGTTAATATGGGGCATGATGGTGTCATCAAGCTCCACTTGGCCATAAATCCCCCCTAAATGGCCTAAAATTGGGTTTAGGTGATGTCATCATGGTCTGTGTAGGGTCACGATGGTGTCATCAACCACTATTTGGTCATAAATCCGCCCTAAATGTCCTAAAATTGGGTTTACATGACATCATCGTGGGTTAATATGGGGTCACGACAGTGTCATCAACCTCTATTTGGTCATAAATCCACTCTAAATGTCCTAAAATTGGGTTTAGATGATGTCATCGTGGGTTAATATGGGGTTATGATGGTGACATCAAGCTCTACTTGGCCGTAAATTGACCCTAAACGTTCTAAAATTGGGTTTAGATGATGTCAGCATGGTCTATATGACATCATGATGGTCTCATCGACCTCTCCTTGGCCATAAATCCCCCCTAAATGTTCTAGAATCGGGTTTAGATGAGGTCATCATGGGTTAATATGGGGTCACGATGGCAACATCAACCTCTCCTTGGCCATAAATTGACCCTAAATGCCCCAAAATTGACTTTAGATGATGTCATCATGGACCATATGGCATCACAATGGTGTCATCGACCTCTCCTTGGCCATAAATCCCCCCTAAACGTCCTAAAATCGGGTTTAGGTGATGTCATCGTGGACCATACGGGGTCACGGTGATGTCAGCGACCTCCCCTTGGCCATAGGTCCCCCCACGAGGCCCCGAATGGGGGGTTCTGTGATGTCATCGCGGCCTCTGTGGCCTCGCGCTGGCCCCGCCCCCTCGGCCCTAGACGAGCTGCGGCCGCCCGGGAGCCACGTGCGTGTGATGTCATCGGGCTCCATACGGCCTCGTCGTGGCCCCACCGAGCTCTTCTTGGCCCTATAAGGCACTCTATAGCTCCATAGGTTGGGTCTATACGTGACCCTGGTGGCCCCATCAACCTCTGGTTGACCCTATAGACACCCTATAGCTCCATACATTGGGTCTCTATGAGCCCATCACAGTCTATACATGACCCTGGTGGCCCCACTGACCTCTGGTTGACCCTATAGACACCCTATAGCTCCATATGTTGGGTCTATATGAGCCCATCACAGTCTATACGTGACCCTGGTGGCCCCATCAGCCTCTGGTTGACCCTATAGACACCCTATAGCTCCATAGGTTGGGTCTATACGAGCCCACCGCGGTCTATAGGGGTTCATGGTGGCCCTGTCAGCCCCTATGGAGGACCATAGTTGCCCCCTATAGACATTTCGTGGGCTGTACACCCCCTCCGACAGCCCCTATAGGGGTGTATAGGGGGTTACCCCCCCCCCCGGGGTCACCATGGGCCCACCAGCTCCTCCCCGGCCCTATAGCCGCCATACAGCCCCATACGGTTCCCCCCTATACATGATGAGCTTCTTGCTGGGGTCACCCTATAGCCAGGGGCCCTATAGCCGCCGTAGCACACACCCCCCCCATCAGACCCTCCTATAGGGCTGGAGGAGCTATAGGTGCCCCATAGGGCCAGGGGAGGGGCCTTTCGGTGCTACGTGGCCCCATGAGCCCCCTGGCCCCATCCCCCCCTCCCCGTGACCCCCTATAGATCCCCCCTGGACCTATAGAGACCCCCCCCGACCCCTATAGACCCTCTCCCTGCTGCTATAGGCCCCCCCTCAATCCCTACAGATCCCACTCAACCCCTATAGATCCTCCAGACCCCTATAGGTTCCCTGGACCCCTATAGACCCCGCTGACCCCTACCCCTATAGATCTTCCAGACCCCTATAGGTCCTCTGGACCCCTATAGAGCCCACTGACCCCTACCCCTATAGGTCCTCCAGGCCTCTATCGGTCCTCCAGACCCCTATAGATCCTGCTGACCCCTACCCCTATAGCTCCTCTAGACCCCCCTGACCCCTACAGCCTCTCCCAACCCCTATAGACCCCGCCTGACCTCTAGCGATCCCCCCAGCCCCTCTAGACCCCCCCACCCCTATAGATCCCCCTGCCCTTATAGATCCCCCCCAGCCCCTATAATCCCCCCTTATAGACCCCCCAGCCCCTATAGACCCCCCCCAGCCCTTATAGATCCCCCCCAGCCCCTATAGATCCCCCCCAGCCCCTATAGACCCCCCCAGCCCTTACAGACCCCCCCCCAGCCCTTACAGATCCCCCCCAGACCCTATAGATCCCCCCAGCCCCTATAGACCCCCCCAGCCCTTACAGATCCCCCCCAGCCCCTATAGATACCCCCAGCCCCTATAGACCCCCCCCCAGCCCCTATAGATCCCCCCCCTATAGATCCCCATACTTCCTCGCGACCCCCCCCAGGACCTATAGGCGCGTCCCCCACCCCATAGGTCCTCCCGGCCCCCTATAGCCCCCATAGGACCCGGCGCAACCCTCAGGGATCCTCCCTCTCCCCCCCTCTATATTTTTACCCCTCCCCCTCCGAGAGGGGGGAGGGGCCAATAAAAGCTGTTGGTGAAGCGGCCGCTGTTGGGGGGACCCTGGCGTGCGGGGGAGGGGGGACCCCGGCGGCCAGGGCTTTATTTCCAGCCCCGCCCCTCCCCTGCCGGGCCTGGGGGGAGGGGCGGCTCCTTAAATAGTTCTATACAGAGGGCGGGGCTTATGTACAGCAAAGGGCGGGGGGGGCGAGTGCATTATGGGAAACGTGTGTCTCCCCCCACCTCCGGGGGCAGGGTGCATGCTGGGAAGGAGGGGAGGGGCCTCACCACAAGGAGGGCGGGGCCAGGCGCATGCTGGGAGGGGGCAGGAGGGTGGCCAAGATGGCTGCCGCGCCGGAGGAGTCGATCCAAGATGGCCGCCGTGCCAGAAGAGGCAATCCAAGATGGCTGCCGTGCTGGACGAGTCAATCCAAGATGGCCACTGTGCCGGAAGGATGCACACAAGATGGCCACTGCGCCGGAAGAGTTGATCCAAGACGGCCGCTGCGCTGGAGGAGTCAATCCAAGATGGCTGCTGTGCCAGAAGGATCCACACAAGATGGCCGCCACCCCAAGGGGTCGATCCAAGATGGCCGCCATGCCGGAAGAGTCGATCCAAGATGGCCACCACGCTGGAAGGATGCACACAAGATGGCCGCCGCCATGGAGGGTGGATCCAAGATGGCCGCCACACCAGAAGAGTCAATCCAAGATGGCCGCCGCCACCCGCGTCGTTAGCGTGTCACAAGTGTGTCCAGTGACATCACGGGCATGGCGGCGCGGGGTCACGTGACCCCTGCGAGGGAGGGCTGGGGGGGGTGTCGCATGACGCAGGTGTGTGCGAGGCGTGTGACATCATCCGGGCATGGCGGAGGCGTGTCACATGATGTAAGCGTGTCTGGAGCGTGTCCCGTGACACAAGTGCATCCAACGTGTGTCACATGATGCAGGCGTGTTCCAGACGTGTCACATGATGTAGGCGTGTCCCATGCATGTCACGTGACTTAAACACGTACGAAGCCGTGTCGCGTGATGGCAGCGCGTCTGACGCGTGTCACGGGATGGAGGCGTGTCCCGTGACGCGGGCATGTCCCAGGTGTGTCCCATGACCTAAGCATGTCTGAAGCCACGTCACATGATGGCAGCAGGGCTGATGGGTGTCACATGACGCAGGCGTGTCCCAGGCATGTCCCAGGCATGTCACATGACACAGGCGTGTGCCAGGGATATCCCATGATGCAGGTGTGTCCCAGGCGTGTCCCATGACACAGGCGTGTCCCAGGTGTATCACATGATGCAGGCGTGTCCTGGGTGTGTCACATGACACAGGCGTGTCCCAGGGACATCACATGACACAGGCATGTCCCAGGCATGTCCCATGACTCAGAAGTGTCCAGGGCGTGTCCTGTTGCCACGGGTGCCCCCAGGCCCCACCCCTTCACCCCTACCCATAAAGCCCCACCGCCCCGCCCTCCAAGCCCCACCCTCCCCCCAAGCCCCGTCCCTCAGGTTCCCTTCCACACACCTGGGTCCCCCCAGCCCCGCCCCCCGGAGGCCCCGCCCCACAAACCCCACCCCCAGACCCCGTCCCCTCAGGCTCCTCCCCAGAGGCCCCGCCCCCTCGAGGCCCGGCCCCTTCAGTCTTCCTCCCAGACCCCTGGGGCCCCCCCAGCCCTGACCCCCAGAGGCCCTGCCCCGAGGCCCCGCCCCCTCAGGCCCCGCCCCAAGCCCCGCCCCTCACCGCCAGCCTGGCGGCCACCCCGGCCATCAGCAGCGCCAGCAGGAGGCAGCAGAGGCAGCGTCGCCGCAGGAACCGGCGGCCAATGGCTGACCTGGGGGGCGGGGCCGGGCCGCCGAGGGGCGGGGTCAGCGCGGGGGGGCGGGGCGGGACACGCCCCTCCGGGCCCCACCCCCTTCCACTCCCCCCCCAGCAGCACTTACACCTTGCGGCAGTGGGGGCAGCGGGCCAGGGTGTGGTTGGGAAGCTCCGCCCACTGCGGGGAGGGGCGGGGCTTAGCTGGGAAGCCCCGCCCCCCTCCCCCACCCCCCCCCGCCCCAGGGGGGACCCACAGCTACGGGGGGGGGGGGGGGGCACAGGGAGGGGGCGGGGCCAACCCCCGGGGGGCAGGGCCACATCTCTAGGGGGCGGGGCCCACACTTAGGGGGTGGGACCCACATCTATGGGGTGGGGCCCACATCTAGGGGGCGGGGCCCACACTTAGGGGGGCGGGGCCCACACTTAGGGGGGCGGGGCCAACATATATAGGGTAGGGACCCACATCTATGGGGCAGAGACCCCCATCTATGGGGCGGACCCACACTTGGGGGGCTGAGACCCACATCTAGGGGGCCGGGACCCACATCTAGGGGGTCAAACTCCATCCATAGGGGGCGGGGCCCCCATCTATAGGGGCGGGGCTCCCGTCTATGGGGCTGCCCCACACTTGGGGGGCTGCCACCCGCGCGCGGGGGCGGGGCTCACCAGGAAGGGCCCCCTGCAGTGCCCACAGGCCACGCGGACGCCACCGGGGGGGGGGGGGTTGGGGCCGGGGGCGCCAGCCTGGACCGGGCCCAGGCTGATGATGCGGTTACTGGGGGGAACTGGTAAGTTCCTGGGGGGAACTGGGAGGGACTGGGAGGGCGGGGGTGCCGGGGTGCCCCTCCCCCCCTCCTCAGGGACCCCCCACCCGACCCAGGGAGCGTCGCTGGCCCTGCCCAGTGCTCCCAGTATGGCCCAGTATGACCCAGGGAACCCCCCCCAGTGCTCCCAGTATGGCCCAGGAACCCCCCCCCAGTGCTGCCAGTATGGCCCAGGGAACTCCCCCAGTATGGCCCAGTGCTCCCAGTATGGCCCAGGGATCCCCCCGGTGCTCCCCGTATGGCCCAGAGACCCCCCCCAGTGCTCCCAGTATGGCCCAATATGGCCCAGGGACCCCCACCAGTGCTCCCAGTATGGCCCAGTATGGCCCAGGGACCCCCCCAGTGCCTCCCAGTATGGCCCAGAGACCCTCCCAGTGCTCCCAATATGACCCAATATGGCCCAGGGACCCCCCCCCAGTGCTCCCAGTTGGGCCCAGAGACCCCCCCAGTATGGGCCAGGGACCCCCCCCAGTATGGTCCAGTGCTCCCAGTACAGCCCAGGGATCCCCCCAGTGCTCCCAGTATGGCCCAAGGACCTTCCCAGTGCTCCCAGTTTGGCCCAGAGACCTTCCCAGTGCTCCCAGTATGGCCCAGGGACCCCCCCAGTACCCCCAGTATGGCCCAAGGACCTTCCCAGTGTTCCCAGTATGGCCCAGGGATCCCCCCAGTACCATCCCAGTACCCTGGAACCCTCTCCCAGTCCATCCCAGTGCCTCTAAAGCTCCTCCCAGTGCCCCCCCAGTATATCCCAGTGCCCCACAACCCCTTCCCAGTAACCCCCAGTATCCTAAAACACTCTCCCAATTTATCCCAGTATATCCCAGTATATTCCCAGTCCATCCCAATACCCCAGAACCCCCTCCCAGTCCTTCCCGGTGCCCTCCCAGTATCCCCCAGTGCCCTCCCAGTCCTTTCCAGTGTTCTCCCCGTCCATCCCAGTATCCCCCAGTGCCCCCAAACTCCCTCCCAGTCCCTCCCAGTGCCACCCAGTGCCCCAGAATCCCCGCCCAGTCCCTCCCAGTACCCCCAAACCCCCTCCCAGTCCTCTCCCAGTGCCCCCCAATCCCCTTCCAGTGCCTCCCAGTAACATCCCAGTGTCTCCTAGTCCCCTCCCAGTGCCCTCCCAGTCCCTCCCAGTGCTCCCAAACCCCCTCCCAGTCCCTCCCAGTGCCCCCCAGTCCCCTCCAGTGTCCTCCCAGTGCCCCCCAGCCCCCTCCCAGTGCCCCAGAACCCCCTCCCAGTCCCCTCCCAGTCCATCCCAGTGCCTCCCAGTGCCCGCCAGTCCCCTCCCCGTGCCCCCCAGTTCCCTCCAGTCCCCTCCCAGTGCCCCCAAGCCCCCTCCCAGTGCCCTCCCAGTACCTCCCAGTCCCCTCCCAGTCCCCTCCCAATCCCTCCCAGTGCCCTCCCAGTGCCCCCCAGTCCCTCCCAGTCCATCCCAGTCCCCCCCAGTCCCCTCCCAATCCCTCCCAGTGCCCCCCAGTCCCTCCCAGTGCCCCCAAACCCCCTCCCAGTCCCCTCCCAGTGCACCCCAGTCCCTCCCAGTCCATCCCAGTGCCCCCCAGCCCCCTCCCAGTCCCCTCCCAGTGCCCCCAAACCCCCTCCCAGTCCCCTCCCAGTGCCCCAACCCCCCCCCAGTCCCTCCCAGCCCCCCCCAGCCCCCCAGCGCGCCCAGTCTGACCAGTAGGGCCGGGGGCAGGCAATGCGCTGGGAGGAGGCCTTGCATACCAGGAGGCAGTTGCAGGGGCACCACACGTACTTCTCCCCCCCGGGGGCCGTGCGGATCGGCTGGGGGCGGGGCCGCCGTCCAGGCCACGCCCCTGGACCCGCCAACCTCCCCCAGCCCCGCCCCTGCCCGAGCCCCACCCCTTTAGGCGCCTCCCACGGGCCTCCCCCCTTCCCTGGCTCCTAGTTCTCCCCACCCAGGCCCCGCCCCCTTTAAGCCCCACCCCACTTAGGCCACGCCCCTCATCCGGACCACTCATGCCCACCCCATAAGCCCCGCCCCCTTAGAGCCCCGCCCCTTCAAGCCCCTCCCACAGGCCTTGCCCTCTCCCACCACCCCCCTCCCCTAGCGCCTGGGGCCCCCCCTTGAAGCCCCGCCCCGCTAAGCCCCTCCCCCCCAAGCCACACCCCCTCGAAGCCACATCCGTTTAGGCCACGCCCCACCCACCCCATAAGCCCCCCCCTTCGAGCCCCGCCCCCTTTAAGCCCCTCACCCCACCCCCCTCCCCTGGCGCCTCGGTCCCCCCTCTAAGCCCCTCCCCCTCTAGGCACCGCCCCTTTAAGCCCCACCCTCATTCCCGAGCCCACACCCCCTACCCCCACAAGCCCCGCCCCCACAAGCCCCGCCCCCTCACCCCCCCAGGTCCCCTCCCCACACCCTCAGGTCCCCCCTCCAGGCCCCGCCCCAAGACCCCGTCCCTCCACCAGGCCCCGCCCCCCCAGGCCCCGCCCCCCGGCCCCGCCCCCTCACCGTGACCGCCCCGCAGCCCCCGCACTTCACCACGTGCTGGTGGGTTTTCCCCTCTACGCTGATTGGCCGCTGGCAGACGCGGCACGTGACTGCCAGCCCCGCCCCACCCTCCAGGCTGCCCAATGGCGAGTAAGGGGGCGGGGCCTCCCCTGGAAGCACCGCCGGCAGCCCCACCCCCGCAGCACCTGGCAACAGGGGGTGGGGGGAAGTGAGCAGTGCCGTTGCTAGGCGCCGTAGCCACGCCCCCTCCTGTGGCCACGCCCCCTCCCTGCAGGCATTGCTAGGCGCCATGGCCACGCCCCCCCACTGTTGCTAGGCGCCGGGCTGGGCCATGGCAACCGCCCAGAGGTAGCCCATAAGCCCCGCCTGCTCCTCGTAGCCCCGCCCCTTTTCCTAAGCCCCACCCATCTTAGCCCTGCCACCAAGTCCCGCCCCTTTAAGCCCCGCCCCAGCCCCTTCCCTTAAGCCCCACCCACGAGTGCCCTCAGACCCCGGCCCTCAAGCCCCACCCCTTTCCTCAAGCCCCGCCCACTTTGCCCCTTGCAGGCGCCGCCTCTCCCCTCCACAAGCCCCACCCCCTAAGCTCCACCCCCCCCACTTTGCCCCTTGCAGGCGCCGCCTCTCCCCTCCACAAGCCCCACCCCCTAAGCTCCACCCCCCCATAGGCCCCTCATGGGCCCTGCCCCATCCCCGAGGCCCCACCCACCAGTCCCTGCCTCACCCATCACCTTAAGCCCCACCCACCGCTAGGCCCCACCCCTTTCCTTAAGCCCCTCCCCTCAACTCCCACCCACCCCCGCCCCTCCCAAAGCCCCACCCCTTTCCTCAAGCCCCGCCCCTTCCCCACCCCAGGTCCCACCCACACACCTTTAGCCCCACCCCTTCAAGCCCCGCCCCTTCCCTTAGGCCCCACCCCTTCCATAAACCCCACCCATTTCCTTAAGCCCCGCCCATTGCCCCAGGCCCCTCCCGCTGGCTTTCTAGGCCCCGCCCAACCTCGCCCCCCCATTTAAGCCCCGCCCCTTCCACAAGCCCCACCCCTTCCCCCTCAAAGCCCCTTAACCCCACCCCCTCCGGCCCCACCCCGCGGCCCTCTGCCTCCCCTCAAGCCCTGCCCCTCCCCCGGTAAGCCCCGCCCCTCCCAGCCAGGCCCTGCCCCACTCACCCGCCGCTGAGGCCCCCCCCGGGCCACCCCCCATTCCCGGGCCCGGCCCCGCCTCGGCCGGCAGCAGCGGCGAGCGCTCCCCGTCCGCCATGTCAGTGCCGCCCCGCCCCTCGCCCGCCCATTGGCCCGCCCGCCTCACGTGACCACTCCCCTCTCCCTCCCCCCCATCAGCGAGCGACCCCCCGCCCCTCCGCTCCCTCTGCGCGCTCCCATTGGTCCACGTTCCTCACGTGACGCCCCTACCCCGTTGCCAAGCGACCAGCGCCCTCCTCTCCCCTCCCTCTGCGCGCTCCCATTGGTCCGCCTCACTCACGTGACGCCCCCTAACCCGTTGCCAGGCGACCCGCGCCCGCCCCTCCGCTCCCTCTGCGCGCTCCCATTGGTCCGCGCCGCTTACGTGACACCCCCTACCCCGTTGCCAGGCGACCAGCGCCCTCCTCTCCCCTCCCTCTGCGCGCTCCCATTGGTCCGCGCTCCTCACGTGATGCCCCTACCCCGTTGCCAAGCGACCAGCGCCCTCTTTTCATTCCCCTCCTCGCTTCCTCATTGGTCCACGCCCCTCACGTGACATCCCCTACCCCCGTTGCCAAGCGACCCGCGCCCGCCCCTCCCCTCCCTCTGCGCGCTCCCATTAGTCCACACCCCTTCCCTCCCGGAAGCCCCGCCCCTCCCGGCACCATCTCCATGGCGACATGGCGCCGGGAAGGGAGGGGCCGGGCAAACGGTGCTGGCAATTGGTGGAAAACGCTGGCGGGGGGCGGGGCGGGGCCGGCGCCGTGACGTCACAGCGCGGGGGGGGCCTACGTAAGTGGCGGGACTGGGGAGGGGAGGCTGCAGTCAGTGGCATCATGGAGGGCAGGTGGGGGCCGCGCGCATGCGTGGGGCGGGGGGGGATGGGCGGGGGGGGTCCCGGACGCCTGGGTCCCCCCGGGGTGGGGGAGGGGGCAGAGGGGCTTCTCCCCCCCCCCCCGGCTCTGGCCCTTCCAGTCTCTCAGCCAATGGGAGCGCGGCGCTGGGGCTCACACCCCTGAGGCGGCCAATCAGCGCGGGGAGGGCGGGGCCACGCCCGGGGGTGGGGGGGAGGGAGGGGAGGGGGGGTTCCCCCGGCCGCTGGGGGGGGGAGGGGAGCGGCTGCCCCACATCTGTGGGTCCCTGAGGGGGGGGAAGGCCCCGCCCGGGCACCTGGGACCCCTTTTGGGGGGGGAGGGGGGTGGGGGACCCCCATATGTGGGTCCTGCCCCACATCTGTAGGTCCTGCCCCACATAGTGTAAGTCCTGCCCCACATCTGTGGGTCCCTGAAGGGGGAGGAGGCCCCGCCCAGGCACCTGGGACCCCTTTTGGGGGGGGGAGGGGGGCAGGTGCCCCACATCTGTGGGGCACGACCCACATCTATGGGTTCTGCCCCACATATGTGGGTCTGGCCCCACATCTGTGGGTCCCCCGCCCCTTCCCCCCACCGTGTGACCCCCCAAAGGGGGTGGGGGAGGGGCCGCCCCTCCCCTGGCCCAAGTCTGTTTGGCTCCGGGCCCCACGCCGAGCGGGGGCAAAGTCCCACCGTGGGGCAGGGGCGTGGCCGTGGGGCTGGGGTGCCCCTACGGGTCCCACTGTGGGGCTGGGGTCCCGCTGTGGGGCTGGGGTCCCTCTATGGGTCCCGCTATGGGGCTGGGGTCCCGCTATGGGTCACGCTGTGGGGCTGGGGTGCCGCTATGGGTCACGCTGTGGGTCCCGGGTGCCGCTATGGGTCACGCTATGGGTCCGGGGTGCCCCTATAGGTCCCGCTGTGGGGCTGGGGTGCTGTTGGGGGTCACCTATGGGTCATGCTATGGGTCCCAGGTCCTGTTGGGGGGTCCCGCTGTGGGTCCTGGGTGCTGCTATGGGTCACTCTGTGGGTCCTGGGTCCTGCTATGGGTCCCGCTATGGGTCTGGGGCACCCTTATCGGTCACTCTATGGGTCCTGGGTGCCTCTATGGGCCCCGCTGCGGGTCGGGGTGGCTCCGTGGGTCGCGCTGTGGGTCTGGCCGTGGGGTGACGGCTGCCACCCAGCTACGAGGCCTGCGCGGAGGCAGCCGCCTGGGTGCGGGGGTGCGTGGCCGCCCCCCCTGCATCGCCCTGGTCTGTGGGTCGGGGCTGGGGGCCCTGGCCCAGGAGCTGTGCGACCCCTGGGTCTTCGCCTATGCCGACATCCCCCACTTGCCCCGCAGCACGTGTTTGGTTTGGTTTTGGGATTTGGCTCTGGATCCGGCCATCAGGTGTACCCGGTTCCGGAGACGGCCGCCAGCTCTACCCAGTTCCACCTGCGACCATCAGGTGTACCCGGCTCCGGAGCCGGCCGCCAGGTCTACCCAGTTCCGGAGCCTGCCACCAGGTCTACCCAGTTCCGCCTCTAGCCATCAGATGTATCCAGTTCCGGAGACGGCCGCCAGGTCTATCCGGCTCCAGTCCGGCCGCCAGGTGTACCCGGTTCCATAGACGGCCGCCAGGTCTACCTGGTTCCGGAGCCAGCCGCCAGGTCTATCTGGTTCCGGCCCGGCCGCCAGGTGTACCCGGTTCTGGAGACGGCCGCCAGGTCTACCCGGTTCCAGAGCCGGCCGCCAGGCCTACCAAGTTCTGGAGCCGGCCATCAGGTGTACCTGGTTCTGGAGATGGCCACCACCTCTACCCGGATCTGGGTCCGGCCGCCAGGTCTACCCGGTTCGGGACCTGGCCACCAGGTCTGCCCAGTTCCGCCTCCAGCCTTCACGTCTACCTGGTTCCAGCTCCGGCCGCCAGGTGTACCTGGTTCCGCAGCCGGCCACCAGGTCTACCCGGTTCCGCAGCCGGCCGCCAGGCCTACCCAGTTCCAGAGCCTTCCACCAGGTCTACCCAGTTCCGCCTCCGGCCATCAGGTGTATCCAGTTCTGGAGACGGCCGCCAGGTATACCCGGTTATGCAGCCGGCCACCAGGTCTACCCAGTTCCGGAGCCAGCCATCAGGTGTACCTGGTTCTGGAGACGGCCGCCACCTCTACCCGGATCTGGGTCCGGCCGCCAGGTCTACCCAGTTTGGGAGCTGGCCACCAGGTCTGCCCAGTTCCGCCTCCGGCCATCAGGTGTATCCAGTTCCGGAGACGGCCGCCAGGTATACCCGGTTCTGGCTCCGGCCACCAGGTCTAGCCGGCTCCGGATCCGGCCGCCAGCTCTACCCAGTTCTGGAGCCATCCGCCAGGTCTATCCAGCTCCGGCTCCGGCCGCCAGGTCTACCCGGTTCCACAGCCGGCTGCCAGGCCTACCCAGTTCTGGCTCCGGACACCAGGTCTACCCGCCTCCGGAGCCGTCCGCCAGGTCTACCAGGCTCTGGAGCCTGCCACCAGGTCTACCCAGTTCCGCCTCCGGCCACCATGTCTACCTGGCTCCGCCTCTGGCCATCAGGTGTACCCGGTTCCGGAGACGGCCACCATGTCTACCCAGTTCCGCAGCCGGCTGCCAGGCCTACCCAGTTCCAGAGCCTTCCACCATGTCTACCCAGTTCCGCCTCCGGCCATCAGGTGTATCCAGTTCTGGAGACGGCCGCCAGGTGTACCCGGTTCTGGCTCCGGCCACCAGGTCTAGCCGGCTCCGGATCCGGCCGCCAGCTCTAAACAGTTCTGGAGCCATCCGCCAGGTCTATCCGGCTCCGTCTCCAGCCGCCAGGTCTACCCGGTTCCGCAGCCGGCCGCCAGGCCTACCCAGTTCCGGAGCCTTCCACCATGTCTACCAGTTCCGCCTCTGGCCATCAGGTGTATCCAATTCCGGAGACGGCCGCCAGGTATACCCAGTTCTGGCTCCGGCCACCAGGTCTACCCGGCTCCGCATCCGGCTGCCAGCTCTACCCAGTTCTGGAGCCATCCGCCAGGTCTACCCAGTTCCGGCTCCGGCCGCCAGGTCTACCCGGTTCTGGCTCCGGCCACCAGGTCTACCTGCCTCCGGAGCCATCCGCCAGGTGTACCAGGCTCTGGAGCCAGCTATGAGGTCTACCTGGTTCCGGAGCCGGCCGCCAGGCCTACCCAGTTCTGGAGCCATCCGCTCCAGGGGTGGGGTGGAAGGGGGTTGCGTGTGTGTGCATGTGCGGGTGTGTGTGTCTCCCCGGCCTAAGGCTGCCAGGCCCGGCCCTTGTAGGCCAGAAGGTCGTCTCACACCACCCCTGCCCCTGCCCCGCCTTTCCGGGCACGGGCCTCCGTCCCGAGAAGGCCTCTCAAAGGACGCGGCCGGCCTTCCCACGGACGGCGGACTGGCGGGCCTCGCGAGCGAGTGGAACCTCAGGCGGCCGCCTGACTTGAATGGTCCCCGTCGCCGAGGCTGACTTAGCCCAGCGTCACGGGGTCAAGGAGAGCTCTCGTGGCCACCGTGCCGGCCGACCGGGCCGCCGGGGGCCATCTGCACCCCACCCCCACTCCGTCGGTAAAGGAGCGGGGGGTGGGGGGTGGGGTGGAATTGGGTTGCGTGTGTGTGCATGTGCGGGTGTGTGTGTCTGCTCGGCCTAAGGCTGCCAGGCCTGGCCCTTGTAGGCCAGAAGGTCGTCTCACACCACCCCCGCCCCCACCCCGCCTTTCCTGGCACGGGCCTCCGTCCCGAGAAGGCCTCTCAAAGGACGCGGCCGGCCTTCCCAGGGATGGCGGACTGGCGGGCCTCGCAAGCGAGCGGAACCTCAGGCGGCCACCTGACTTGAACGGTCCCCGTTGCCGAGGCCGACTAAGTCCAGCGTCTTCGGGTTCGAAAAGCAAACGAATTGGGGGGGGTGGGGGGGGTGGCGGGGTGCAGAGCAGGGAAAAATAACCAACCGACCCAAAGAGAAATCTTCTCCGAATAGAGACAGCGTGTCCCTCTCCTCAGCCTACCTATGCGCCAGGCTCCCCGCCTGCTCGCCGGCCAGTCTCGTCTGTCTCTGCGCCAGCCTCCCTTCCCTGCCGCCGCCGCTGCCACGACTGAGCGCCGGACCCTCGGCCACCCTTTCCCCGCGAGCGGAGGCTCCATTGCCGGGCAGCGGGGCTCACGCGCCTGCGCAGAGCATACGGCTGGGGCTCCCCCCCGTGCTCCCCCCCCGCTGCTCCAGGGCACCAGAGTCTGCTGTCGGGGTGGGGGGCCGCACCCACCGGCCTGTGGGTCCGCAACTGCAGCGTGGGGAGGGAGAGAGGGTGGGAGGGGGAGCGCGCTCGCAGGGGGCGTGTGGGGGTGGGGGGGGGTGTTGTGTCTGTCTCGGTGTGGGCGGGGTGTAGGGGGATGGTGTGTGTGTCTCTGAGCGCACGTGTGATGCGGGGGGGGGTGGGGGGCTGTGTCTGCAGGATCGACGATCCATTTTTTAATATCTTTATTTTATTAAAAACATTGAAAGTCAAAATAAAATCAAGCCTCAATTCCCTCACCCCCCCCCCAAAACCCACCCCCACCCCTGCAAAACCAAAACCAAAAGCCGGCGAGCGCCCAGCAGCGCCGGGACCCGGACCCGGGGGCTCACGCCGGGGGCCGCCACCTCTACTCTGTCCCCGGCCTGCCAGGGAGGAAAAAAGCCGGCCGGCTGGGCAGACTCGCTGCGAGCCCCGCAGCGGAGGGGGCGGGGGGGGGGTGTGGGGGACGGGACACGGGGGAGGGGGAATGGGGATGGCGCGGCGTCTGCAGGATCGCTGATCCATTTTTCTAACGTCTTCATTTCGTACAGCTAATTAAAAGTAAAAATAAAATCAAGCGATGGTGGGGAGGGGGGGGGCCACAGGGGAGGGCGACGGGACCCCAAACCCCAATCCCCAGTCCCCGTCCCCATCCTGTCCCCCTGCCCCACAAAAACAAAAACAAAAGCCGGCGAGCGCCCGGCAGCGCCGGGACCCAAATCCGGCTCGCCGCCCCCCATCCCAAACTCTCCCAGCGGTTGGTGAACTCATGCCGGGGGCCGCCGCCTACACTCGGTCCCGCGCCAGCCAGGGAGGCAAAAAAGCCAGCCAGCCGGGCAGACTCGCCGCGAGCCCCACAGTGGGGGGGTGGGGGAGGGGGTGTCGGGCTCCGCGGCCGGCAGGACTGCCCGGCTCCGCGGCAGCAGCCAGGTCTACCCGGCTCCGCGGCCGGCCGCCAGGTCTACCTGGCTCTGGCTCCGGCTACCAGGTCTACCTGGTTCCGCCTCTGGCCATCAGGTCTACCCGGCTCCTGAGCCAGCCACCACGTCTACCCTGTTCCAGCTCTGGCCGCCAGGTCTACCCAGCTCCGGCCGCCAGGTCTACCCAGTTCTGGAGCCGGCTGCCAGGTCTACCCAGCTCCAGCTCCAGCCACCAGGTCTACCCGGTTCCAGAGTCGGCCGCCAGGTCTACCCGGCTCCGGCTCCGGCCACCAGGTCTACCCGGCTCCGGGGACCGGCGTCGTCCGCCAGGTCTACCCACCTCTGGAGCCGGCCACCAGGTCTACCTGGCTCCAGAGGCCGGGGCAGCAGCCGGTGGTACCCGGAGAATGCGGGCTGTGGCTGCCGGAACGTCCGGTGGAAAGGGCGGCCAGGTCTACCCAGCTCCGGCGGGACTTAGCCGCATTTCTGTGTCTGCCGGCTAGACCTGCTGTCCCCGCCTGCACCTCGGAGCTGCCGATGGGGTCGCTGTTTTGTGCTGCCTCCAGTTATGTCATCGTAAAAGTCGACGTCGCTGCCACGCCTCCCCGGTGGGTGGAGGCTGCGTTCTTGGAGCTCGCCGGGGGCGAGGCCGTGTCGGTCCCTACTTAAGGGAGCGAGCGGTGACTCATCCTGAGGGCACGGCAAATGAAGGGCACAAAGAGCAAGGGCATCCGCAGCAGGGCAAAGAGCGGTGGTCGGCGGCAGCCACCGGCACTCAAGCACGCAAGGGCGGGGAAGGAGGTGCATCCTCCGCGTCGGCTTCCTTGCCCCGGTCCCGGAGGGGGCCCAATGACGACGAAGGCTACTGCCAGCACACGCCAGAGGCAGACGGACCCGGGGGTGTGTGGAGCCTGCCGCGGCTTATCCCCCAGCTTCGGAGGGCCCCATGAGGGAACAGGTGAGGTTGGCGGCACCTCGCCCTTCCTTTTTCTCCGGCCCTAAGCTGGAGCCCGCGAAGCGGGACGCTAAGCGGTGGCCGGTGCGGCGGGGGGCCGGCAGCCGAGCGCAGACGGGCGGAGGGGGTCTCTTGAGCCTGCCGTGGCTTCCCCTCCTCCGGTCCCCGAGGGTCCACGATGGGCCTTGCGGTGTCCCCCCCCAGGCATTGTCCGTGCCTCGCGGGGCGGGCAAAGTCCGGCGACCGGCGGTGGTCGCCGGCGTTCTCGAACGCCAAAAGACCGGAGAAAGCGGAGCCTGACGCGGCTTTCCCCCAGTCCCGTTGACCTCGAGCAAAGGGAATCGTTGTCCGGAGCAGGTGGCCAGCAGCACCTCCCGCTTCCCCCCCAACTTTGACCGATCCAGACCCGCAGGCAGCGCCCGCTGAGGCGTCCCCGGGCACGTCAGAGAGGCTCCGTGGCAGGCCAGCCCTGCCGGTGTTCAGGTCGTCAGAGCACCTCTCGCGGATGTTGTCCGCTCGCTCGCATGCAGAGCCCCGCGTCCGCCGCCCACCCCTGGGTGGCGGAGGGCGCGCGCGGCCGTCGCTGTCCCAGGACTGTGGCCATGGGGCCTCCGCTTCTTTCTCTTGTGTTGCTGTCCTTCCTTTGCTGATCAATGAGGCCTTTCGGGTCGCGTCGGAGAGGGCCCCCGGCGGGCCGGCTCTTCCGTGCTCCCTGTAATAGGGAGTCTCGGCGGTGTCCTGTGTTCAGGCAGGGCGGTCTCCTTTCCAATTCGCTTCCCGTCGCTTGCGAGGTATTGTCCTCTCCCCCCAGCAAAGGGGGCTGTAACCGTGGTGGCGGTGTCGGCAGTGGGGCGCGTGCCTCACCGCATCACCCCGTGTCCCCCCCACCCCGCTCGGCGGGGTTCCTCGGGCTTCTTTACCAAACTGGGCTGTGTGACGGCTGCGTGGCCCCGCGAGTCCCCAGGTGTCCTAAACCACACGAGGTGCCGGTGCCGGCCTCGGTCCAGGTGCCCGCGGGTGCCGGTCACGAGCAGCACTGGGCGGCAGGGCGGCTGAGCCGAGAGAGAGAGAGAGAATGCAGGGGGCAAGCAAGTGCGGCGCCGCACCCACCTGGGTTGGGCCCCGAGGCGTGTCGCGGGCGGCAGGGGGGCGTCCCCCTCTGCCGCTGCCGCCGCTGTGGCATTGGCTCTCGGTGCCGCATCCCCGCCTGCTGTGGAGCGAGCCACCCCAGCAGGGGCCTCGGTCGCGGGGTCGCGCCCGCCTCGGCGGGTCGCTGTCTCCTCTAGCACGTCCGGTGCTCCCGCGGCAGGGGAAGCGAGTCCCTCTCGCCCCTTCCCCGCTGATGGGCTGCGGTCGAGCCGCAAGCCGGGCTGGCCTCGGGGGCGGGTCAGCCCCAGCCGGCCCTACGCCGCGTGGAGAGAGGGAGCAAGAGCAAAAGCCGAAAAAGCTGCGCAGCGGTCCCGGCTCCTTGCCCACGGCGGCGTGGGAAGGGCCGGCCGCCAGGGTCAGTCCCGCGCCGCCTCTCTGGGGATGTGCGCCTCCGGCCCTGCCCCAGGTGCCTGGTTCGCGGTCGCTGCCGCCAGTGCCCGTCGCTGCCATGCCGCCACCGTCGTGTCCGCGATGCCGCTCCCGCGGGCCGGAGCGGCGAAAGAGCCGGGGCGGTCAGGGTTGGCAGGGCGCGCCGGCGGGCCGGGCGTCCGCGCACGTGCCGCGGGTGGCGGCTACCTGTTTGATCCTGCCAGTAGCATATGCTTGTCTCAAAGCTTAAGCCGTGCATGTCTAAGTACACACGGGCAGTACAGTGAAACTGCGAACGGCTCGTTAAATCAGTTATGGTTCCTTTGGTCGCTCCTCTCCCGCTCCTTGGATAACTGTGGTAATTCTAGAGCTAATACATGCCGACGAGCACCGACCTCCGGGGACGCGTGCATTTATCAGACCAAAACCAACCCGGGCCCGCCCGGCAGCTTTGGTGACTCTAGATAACCTCAAGCCGATCGCACGCCCCCACGGCGGCGACCCATTCGAATGTCTGCCCTATCAACTTTCGATGGTACTGTCTGTGCCTACCATGGTGCCCACGGGTGACGGGGAATCAGGGTTCGATTCCGGAGAGGGAGCCTGAGAAACGGCTACCACATCCAAGGAAGGCAGCAGGCGCGCAAATTACCCACTCCCGACCCGGGGAGGTAGTGGCGAAAAATAACAATACAGGACTCTTTCGAGGCCCTGTAATTGGAAAGAGCGCACTTTAAATCCTTGAGCAAGGATCCATTGGAGGGCAAGTCTGGTGCCAGCAGCCACGGTAATTCCAGCTCCAATAGCGTATCTTAAAGTTGCTGCAGTTAAAAAGCTCGTAGTTGGATCTTGGGATCGAGCTGGCGGTCCACTGCAAGGTGAGCCACCGCCTGTCCCAGCCCCTGCCTCTCGGCGCCCCCTCGATGCTCTTAGCTGAGTGTCCCGCGGGGCCTGAAGCGTTTACTTTGAGAAAATTAGTGTTCAAAGCAGGCCAGCTGCCGGCATACTGCAGCTAGGAATAATGGAATAGGACTCTTTTGTTGGTTTTCGGAAACGGGGCCATGATTAAGAGGGACGGCCGGGGGCATTTGTATTGTGCCGCTAGAGGTGAAATTCTTGGACCGGCGCAAGACGGCCTAGAGCGAAAGCATTTGCCAAGAATGTTTTCATTAATCAAGAACGAAAGTCAGAGGTTCGAAGACGATCAGATACCATCGTAGTTCCGACCATAAACGATGCCGACTGGCGATCCGGCGGTGTTATTCCCATGACCCGCCGGGCAGCTCCCGGGAAACCCAAGTCTTTGGGTTCCGGGGGGAGTATGGTTGCAAAGCTGAAACTTAAAGGAATTGACGGAAGGGCACCACCAGGAGTGGAGCCTGCGGCTTAATTTGACTCAACACGGGAAACCTCACCCGGCCCGGACACGGACAGGATTGACAGATTGAGAGCTCTTTCTCGATTCCGTGGGTGGTGGTGCATGGCCGTTCTTAGTTGGTGGAGCGATTTGTCTGGTTAATTCCGATAACGAATTAAGCGCGCCCTCCCTCCATTCCCTCCGCTGCGCGGTGGAGGTTTTGGACTTGCGACCTCAGATCAGACGTGGCGACCTGCTGAATTTAAGCATATTAGTCAGTGGAGGAAAAGAAACTAACGAGGATTCCCTCAGTAACGGCGAGTGAAGAGGGAAGAGCCCAGCGCCGAATCCCCGCCCCACGGTGGGGCACGGGACATGTGGCGTACAGAAGCCCCCCTCCCCAGCGGCGCTCTCGGGGGACCCAAGTCCTTGTGATCGAGGCCGCAGCCCGTGGACAGTGTGAGGCCGGTAGCGGCCCCCCGGCGCGCCGGGCCCGGGGCTTCTCAGAGTTGGGTTGCTTGGGAATGCAGCCCAAAGCGGGTGGTAAACTCCATCTAAGGCTAAGTACCGGCACGAGACCACCAAAAACCAGTGGAGGAAGGATGTATTTTGGGTGGATTGGAGTTGGTTAACTCACAGATTGATGGTTCAGAAAGGTGTCATCTCTCTACTTGGAGGGACAAGTTAGCCTGGTTGCCAGAGGTGTATGAGGTGCCCACCTCTTCGAGCCTCCAGGGCATTACCACCAGCCTATATCTAAGGGAGGCTGAAAGTGAAGAGGAGGGGGAATCCTCACCCCCAAGGGCCACGGCTTTAGTGTCTTCATTGCCATCAACACCTACCCTGGGGTCGGGTGTTGACCTTCCTGTCGAGGGCACACCGGTGGTGAAGGTCCCGGACAAAAATCCATCATGCCCATGTTGTGGGAACCGGATAGGAAAAATGTCGGGACTGACTGAACATCTAAAAAGAGCACATGGTAAGAGAAAGATCCTGTATCAGTGTGCCCGATGCGGGAGAACGAATGTAAAACATCACAGTATTGCGTGCCATTTCCCGAAGTGCAAGGGGAAGGTGGAAGTGGTCCCAGTGGAAGGCTGGGCCTGATGGAATGCGGCAAGGTTTTTGATTCGAAAATCGGTCTGGGACAGCATAAACACCTGGCCCATCCAGCCATCAGGAATCTTGAGCGGATTATCGCCTCCCGTCCAAAAGAGACTACTGCCAGAGGTGCGCACAAACAGTGCTGGACGGAGGAGGAGGTGGAGTTATTGAGAAGGCTTGATAAGCAGTACGAGGGAAGTAAGAACATCAATAAGTTGATTGCGGAATATATTCCGACTAAAACAACAAAGCAGATAAGTGATAAGAGAAGAGGACTGCATAAAAGTCCTGTGAAAAGAAAGGAAAAAGATCAAGAATGGAGAAAACATCTGGAAAAAGAAGGGGACCATCATGTTGACACTGGGTCACGTATAGAAGGGGGATTGAAATCCCAATATCAAAGGGTGATTTCTGAGTGGTTAACATCTGACAAGCTGCCCATTCTTCGGGGTATTTTTGAGAAGGTGATCGAAGGGAAAGAACATCCATCAACACTGATTGATGAGGCAACCGAGGACTGCTATTCATGGCTGTTTGCAAAGTCCACCGAGTTAAGAGTGAGCCAGGGTTGGAAGCAACCAGTGGCCCACAGGGCTCGTCCTTCGGAACCACCAAAGGAGTGGATGAAGAAGAGGGCCGTGAAACGGGGGCAATTTCTACAGTTCCAGCGGCTGTTTTGCCTTGATAGAGGGAAACTAGCCGGTATTATCCTGGACGATGTGGAATCCCTAAGGTGCGGTATCCCGCTAGACGAAGTGCACAAAGTGTTCAAGTCGAGATGGGAATCGCCAGGAACATTCAAGGGCCTTGGAGCTTTCAGAACCACTGGGCTGGCCGACAACTCTGCATTCGAAGCCATGATTA
>WNMK01000051.1:497944-527944 GCA_009819775.1 Phoenicopterus ruber ruber | reverse complement strand
CCCTCTTATGGCTTCTTCATGAAGACGTAATGAATAAGACCTCAATCGTCGGTCCGGCCTGCCTGCCTGGCTTAGGAATTGTTAGCATCCGGGTTCCTTCTTAATTTGGTATCTCTTCCTCCTCCTTCTTAGCCTCTTAATTGCCGATAACCTATTCATCGTGTTAGCTATGACGCAAAACGCCCGCCCGCCTCCTGTCCCATCCTGTCCCGTCCCGTCGAGCTCTGCGTGAAGAAACACACGCAGACCCTGCCCGCACCCAGTTTCCGTTTTCTTATCGTGTCTTGGCCTGTGCGTTTCTTTCTTTCTTGATTTGTTTGCTTGCTTGTTGGTGCGCTTGCTTGTTTGTAATCTTTGCCCGCCCCCCCACTTTTTTCTTTTCCCCTTCTTGGTTCACTCAAGTGCCCGGCAGGTGGCAGCCCCGCCGGCTGCGTGGCCCGGCTCTCCCGGGTGGGCCTCTTGTCGATCCGCCGCCATTCGAGCAGAAGGCGGTTCGTCGCCATTGGCCGTCTGTACCGAGATGGGGCGGCAGAGGGGTCGCATGGCCATTGCGTCTTCTCAGCATGTCGGTCGTGACCGGTACCTGCCCGAGTACCTCCCGGCGGCGGCAGTGGGCTGCCGCCGGGCTACCTCCGTGGGGCCCTTCCTTCCGCCTCTCCTGGAGACCTGGCCAGAGTGGAGAAAAGCACGGGCCATCAGCCGTAGGCCGGAAGGTCATCTCACACCACCCCCGCCCCGCCTTTTCTGGCACGGGCCTCCGTCCCGAGAAGGCCTCTCAAAGGACGCGGCCGGCCTTCCCACGGACGGCAGACTGGCGGGCCTCGCGAGCGAGTGGAACCTCAGGCGGCCGCCTGACTTGAACGGTCCCCGTCACCGAGGCCGACTTAGCCCAGCATCCTCGGGGTCGAGGAGAGCTCTTGTGGCCACCGTGCCGGCCGACCGGGCCGCCGGGGCCATCTGCACCCCCACACACACTCCGTCGGCAAAGGAGCGGGGGGTGGGGTGGAAGGGGGTTGTGTGTGTGCGCGGGTGCGGGTGTGTGTGTCTTCCCGGCCTAAGGCTGCCAGGCCCGGCCCTTGTAGGCCAGAAGGTCGTCTCACAACCCACCCCCCCGCCCCGCCTTTCCCCACCAGGTCTACCCGGCTCCGGAGCCAGCCGCCAGATCTACCCAGTTCCGGCTCCGGCCACCAGGTCTACCCAGTTCCGGAGCCGGCTGCCAGGTCTACCAATGCTCATTCTTCCAGTTCTCCCTGCTGGGGAAAGAGGGACGGCTTGGCCTCTATTCCTGCTGCTGCTTTCTGTGGCTCTGTGGCTTTCCTTGACCAGCCTGCAAGGCATGTTTTCTCAAGCTAAACGGAAGAATGCATCAGCCTGCTCCTGGCTCCACGTGTCCATTGTGTTCATGCTTGCGAGCATCGGCTCTGAAACGGATTCAGAAAAATAATATCAAATAACATTAAATAACATAACATAACAGTAAATAACATAACATAAAACAAAATAATATAACATAAAAGCAAATAAAATCAAATCAAGTCCTAATTCCACTTGTAAGCTTTTTGATTTGTGTCCTTGAAAGTGGTTTTGGAGTTGGAAATCCCCTGGCATTTCAGGCAAATAAGAGTCTCATCGTTCTTTGACTCATCATGAGGGGAGGGGAGGGGAGGGGAGGGGAGGGGAAGGGAAGGGAAGGGAAGGGAAGGGAAGGGAAGGGAAGGGAAGGGAAGGGAAGGGAAGGGAAGGGAAGGGAAGGGAAGGGAAGGGAAGGGAAGGGAAGGGAAGGGAAGGGAAGGGAAGGGGAGTTGAGTTTGAAGGGACCTCTAAAGATCACGTAGTCCAACTACCTGACCACTTCAGAGCTGACCAAAAGTTCCAGCATGGCATGAAGGGCCTTGTCCAAATGGCTCTTAAACACTGACAGGCATGGGGCATCGACCGCCTCTCTCCCAAGCCTGTTGCAGGCTTTGAGCAGCCTCTCGGGAAAGAAGTGTTTGCTCCTGTCAAGGCCGACCCTCCCTGAGGGACGCAGCTTGGAGCCCTTCCCATGCGCCCTGCCACTGGGCAGCAGGGAGAAGAGCTCAGCACCTCCCGCTCCACGTGCCCTCCTCAGGAAGCTGCAGAGAGCTGTGAGGTCAAGGCTGAAGGCCAAAGGAGGAGAGGAACTCTTGAAGTGCAAGGAAAAAGATGCTCAAGAACACAAACCAAGTTGGGACTTCTTTCCAAGAAGAACACCTCTCCATAAGCAGGGGAGTAGCAAATGTCCCTTGGTGCATTGGTAGGGAATGGGGAGGAAATCCTGCCTGCTCTCTGCGTCTCTGCAAAGTCGATGCAGAGGGAACCAAAAGCCTTTCTGTCCCCTCTGGCATCCCCACAAGCAAGGGAATGTCTACGGTAGAAATGCCCTTCTTTCCCTAGTCGGAACATCCAGGTGGCTGTGGAGGGATGCCTGGCAGCTGTGCCCAGCGTCTGGCCACCAAGGGCAGGGCCAGCCCCCTGGGCCTCCTGAGCACTGTCCTGCTTTGGGCCAGGACGCAGCTGGTTTTGTCTCCAGCAGCTACTGTCGTTTGGATTTCGGATGGGAAAACCGGGGATAAGACGCTGCTGCTGTTGGTTGCTGCTAAACCATCAAGGACATTTGGCAGTTGCCCAGGTTTTGCTAACGTGCACGTGCCAAAACTTGGGAGGGGTATAGCCAGCAGAGTTGCTCCAAACTGGCCAAAGACAGTAGTCCGTACCACAAACCTCATGCCCAGTAGATGCGAGGGTCGGCCAGTGGGCCACCTCCCTTCTTGTTCCTGCTTTTTCCCTTTTTTTGTTGGTTCGGCTGTTTGTTCCCACGCTTGCTCTCTCTGGAACTTGCTGTTCTGGGACAGCTGCTGGGGAATATTCCTGTTCCCTGACTGCTGCTCGGGACGGGCTGTATCAGTCATCGGGTGGTGAGAAATTGTGCATCGTTCGTTTCAGATCTTCTATTATCCTTATATATTTTTATTCTCATGATTCATAGAATTTCTCTTCTTCTTTGCTGTCCTGGTGAACTGTTTGGATCTCAACCCGCGAGTTTTCCTTCCTCTCCGATTCTCCTCGCCACCCCAGCGGGGAGGGGGGCGGCGAGCGAGCGGCTGCGTGGGATGGGGTTACCGGCTGGGCTTAAAGCGCGACAAGCACAGGGCCTGCCTCGGGGCCAGCAGCCCAAAGACCTTCCTCCGAAGGATGCTGGGCGCAGGGGCGGCGGGCGGGGCTGCGCAAGGGGGGCCCCCTCACCCCCATGTCACAGTGCCAGCACCCGGCAACGCAGCAGTCACACTGCCCCGGGGCAGCATCAAAGGCAGCCTCCTCCCCTGTCCCACTGCCAGAGCTGCCCCGGCAGCAGCCCGAAGACATCCGAGAGGACGTCCTTGCCGATCCAGTGCAATGACTTGGAGGGGGCTGAGGCAGGAAGACCGGAGACGGGAGGAGGCTGCTGGAGGTTCTCTGCTGCAAGGCCAGCTCCCAGCAGGGCTACCTTTAAGCTCATCTGATGGATGGAAATCCTGCTTCGGCCTTTGGAGAAGAGACGCCAGCTCCTCGGGAGATGAGAAGAACCACCAACGCCTGGAGGCGCCTGAGCCTATCAGGCCTTTTCAGCTGGAGAGCAGCGGCAAGAGCAAGGGAATGCCTTCTTGAGGAGCACAGCAGAGCTTGCCGTCGTCATGCCCTGCGGAGCCAGGGGCAGCAGCCGTAAGAAATGGCAGGCGGCAGAGATGTTGGCAGGGGGGCCAGTGCTTTGGAGCAGCCACTGGTGCCCTGCCAGGCGCAGGAAGGATTCTTGCCCCCAAGGTGGATGAGCCCGGGGGCATTTGCCCACTCTGGGAAGCCCCTGAGGTGGCTGCAGGCTGAGGGAGAATAGGGCTTGGGCATCTCCTGGGAGGCATGACCAGGCTGTGGGAGGAGGAGGCAGGTCTTGCTCACATGCTCAGGGAATAGCCGATCGCCAGCGCTGGGGTCAGGAAGGAATTTTTTCCCCCGGGGCACATTGGCACTGGTCCCTGGGGGTGTTTTGCCTTCCTCTGCAGCATTGAGCATGACCACTTGTCAGGGCTCCTCTGCTCCCTTTTGCCTAGGTTACTGCCTGCTGCTCATGCACCACGAAGATGGCCTCTCGTGCCCTGCAGCTGGGGGGAGGAAGGCTTTTTTTCCCCCCCGGGGGGCTAGCAAGTGTCTCCGGGGGTTTTTTGCCTGCCTCTGCAGCACTGAGCAGCACGGCCCCTTGCCAGGGCTCCTTTGGGCCCTTTTGCCTAGGTGCCTGCTGCTCCTGCTCCACGAAGGTGGCCCTCGTGCCCCGCATCCGGGGGGAGGAAGCCTGCACAGCACCTGCAAACCAAAAGAGAAACACTTAACAGAGCTGCCACAATTCCCTGCTCTTAGGCAGCATCCCAGCTGACAACTGCCTCGCCTTCTCAGTCCGCTCAAGAGCACGTGGCTTCACCCCTCCAAGCCCACTTGCGGCACCCGTAAAAAAGCAAAAAGACACATGCTGTGATACTGCCCGAAACCACAGCCTGCCCACACCGATTCCCATCTTGCACTCCTTTACTTCAGCCACTCGCCCACCCTGCCTCTGCCATTTACAGGTTGCCACGTTGAGTATCGGTGTCGTGGTTTAGCTCCAGCTGGAGGCTGAGCCACCCGGTCGCTGGCTCGCTCACACCCCACCCCCCACCCCCGCCCCCGCGGCGGGACAGGGAGAGAATGGGGACAAAGAAAGGCAAAACTCGTGGCTTAACAACAACAACAACAGTTTAACTGGACAACAGAGGGAAAGAAAACAAACTAACAAGAAACCCAAACAATAACAACAACAGAGCGTACTTAGCAGTGCTTCCCATACAGGCTGCTCCCCACTCGGATCCCGATGCCCAGCCCACTCCCGAGCAGTGATTCCCCCCCCCACCCCACCCCCCCCCCCGCCCCGGTCGTCCCCCTCTATATAGTGAGCATGACAGTCACATGGTATAGAATAGACCCCGGCCAGCTTCTGGCAAAAATTAACCCTATCCCAGCCGCAACCAGGACACTCGGGTACCACCTGTAAAACACAAACAGCAAGGGACGCTTGTAACTTCACCACCACCACCAAACCTGAAAAATAACTGCTACTTCAGCCCACTTGTCACCGCTCACCTCACCCAAGTCGCCTCCGGTGCTGATATCCCGCTTTGCTCAGTGCTTTGGGCCTTTAAAATAAAAAACTAAACCAAAACCTATCAGCTAGTCATATAGCCACTGGTTGCATCTTCCCTCCAACACCACACACCGGCCCACCTCCGGCACACCGCTCGTCCCTCTGCATCTGCCAAACCAGTATCGAGCAAGTCACCTGGATGCAAAACAATAGCTTGACCATTCCAGGCATCTTGTTTCCATTTAGGAATACCACCTAGATTCCAAAGACAGCCTGCCATTAAAAAAAACCACAAGAGCAAACCAACATTAACCCCTACGCATACAAGCCTTAATGCGTTTGAGATTCAATCCGTTCCACTACCACTCGAGTGGCCTCTCCCAGATAGTTCCTGTCATCTCCTTAACATCCTCACCCGCTGCCGAGGGCTACTTGCTCTGAGGTGGACTGTACCGTCTGTAACTAAATGGTCTAGGTATATCAACATTAACTATAGACTCTTGCTGTTCTTCCCATGACTAAAATTGCTACGCCCCCAGGCAGCGTAGCTCCAACCAAGACACATGCGTAGACTGACACTGCACACAAAGACAAATGACTTGACCCAGAGCCTTAAAATAACTCTCAGCAGAAGAATTGCTCCCAGAGGGAAGACGCCTTTAGGTGAAAAGGCCTAGGCAGCCACGAGGAAGGATCTATGGCCTTCCCAGAAGTCAAACGCCACAGCCTGTGACAAAAAGATACGGCCGTGACCACGACAATGGATGCATGAGAAGCCAGACTCTAAGACCCGAGACCGAAAGGATGCAGAGAAGTAGTCCCAGAAAAGGGCTCCGTGACAGCCTGCTCAACTATGGGTGACCCGCTTGGCGACAAGTTAGAGTTGATTGAAACATCAATACAATAAAGGTCAATGAAGGGACACAGCACGGTAAACGAGAGAAGTCAGAGGCAGTCAGAACCAGAAAGAAGTTTTTTGTTATGCTTAAGCGCACCAATCAAGAAATACATGGCTTGTGCGTGATAAGAAGAGAAATACCAATGACAAAGCTGTAACTATGCATGCCAGTCACGTGAGCGCGTGTAGCAGATAAGGAAGCTTTATAAACTCTGTGAGTGTGCATTAAAGCGTCTCCACTTCCTACCTATCCTGGAGTCCGTGTTGTCATTCCCTTCAAATGGTGACCCCGACGTGATTGGGTAAAAGCAACGCTGCACGAGCGTCCGGAGGGAACCCAGCCAAACGAATCAAGCTTGCAGCCAGACTGCAGCTTCAACCCCGGGACATCACCTGAAGGACAGGTGAGCGGCTGGGCATTTATAATGGGAGCTAACATTTCTGCGGAAGAAAAGGCTATAGTTAAATTATTGACGCGGCTTTTGATAAAAAGGGGAATAAAGTATGACCCTTATAAAATCAAACTATTGCTGAAGTTTTTGCAAAAGCAAGGAGCCTCCTCCACAGTCTCTGCTGTGTTTGATGTAAAGACGTGGGAACAGGCGGGGGAAACGATATGGGAGGCAGCCTCTAGAGGAAATACAACTGCCGCTGAAGTTATGACTATGTGGCGCTTAGTGACTGAGACTTTAAGATCATGGCAGGCGGAAAAGAAGGTTCAAAGTGCTGCCGCCCGAGCAGTACTCACAGCTGATCCGCGCTCAGAGTCAGAGAAGGCATCAGATGAGGGAAATCTGATAGATTTAGAGGAAACCGTCTCCACCGTCACTCGTGTCATTGGAGCCGTGGCTTTGTTCTGGATGTCTCCAGGCTGCCCGCCCTGCCAGGGTGGGGGCAGCGAGGCCTAGCAAACCCCCCTCGCTCGCGGCCGGGAGCAGGAGCGGGAGCGGCACCGGGGGGGCTGCGGACTGGGCAGAGGCGGCTCTCGGACCCACCGGCGCTGCTGGGAAGGATGGTTTTGTGAAAAACGGGCGGCTGAGGAGGAGCCGGGGAGCCGCCGCCACCGTCATGGCCTGCGCCACCGCCGCCCGCAGTGCGGCCTCCCCAGCCTGAGCCACCGCCAGCTGCCCCTGCGGGCGCAATGAGGAGCCGCGCCGGAGCCGCAGCCTCAGCGCCGCACTGAGAAGCCTTAGCAAGCGAGGCCGCTTGGGCCGCTTCACCCCTACTCCGCCCGCTGCGGATCCCACCACCCCTGCTGGATCCCCTTGCAAGTGCATCACCTCCTGTCTACAGAACCGGGAGACCCGATATCCCTCCGCCAGGGAAAAAAATAGTCCTGTTCCCTGCCACCTCCCTCAGAGGCGAGGGGGAAGGAGAGGAGAGGGGAGGTGGAAGAACGAGGGAAGGGACGGGGGTGAAAAAAGGGGACGACACAAAGGGGACAACACGAAAAAAAGAGGACACGAAAAAAAGAGGACACGAAAAAAAGAGAAACCCAGAGAGGATCAGAGGAGCCGGGCCGTGAGCCTCCGCCCCTTGTGCTCTGGGCCGCCTAACATTGTTAACACCAAATACGTCCATGATTTTAAATATTAACAGACTCCATGGGCGATCAAAACGATCAGTGAACCATTATCAAGAAGACTGTAAGGACAATGTGGATTTTTGGGAGGCAGATAAGACTATCGCAGCCTCAGTCTTAGCACCTGGTGTTGCTGCCGCCAAAGCCCTTGCGACACTTAATAAATTAGGATGTTGGCTTGCTAAGCAAAACAATGCCACATCAAAGGCTTTAAGTGCTTTGCTGGCAGATACAGATTCTATTAGGCATGCCACTTTGCAAAATAGAGCAGCTATAGATTTTCTGTTCTTAGCACAAGGACATGGGTGTGAAGAGTTTAAAAGCATGTGTTGTATGAATTTAAGCGATAACTCTCAAACAGTATTTCAACAGATAAAGAAATAGAGAGCTATCTGAAAAATTAACCACAAGCTCAGTAGGATTAGAATCTTGGCTGAAGGAGTTAGGAATAACAGGATGGCTAGCAGAATTAGCGAAAGGAGGACTCGTTTTGCTCGTTGTATTAGTCGCAATTATTGTTGTAGTGCCTTGTCTGTTGCAGTGTTTGCAAAAAATGATTGAACGTTCAATGCACCCTATTTGGCTTGTAGAAACAAAGAAAGGGGGAATTACGGGTGACCCGCTTGGCGACAAGTTAGAGTTGATTGAAACATCAATACAATAAAGGTCAATGAAGGGACACAGCACAGTAAACAAGAGAAGTTAGAGGCAGTCAGAACCAGAAAGAAGTTTTTTGTTATGCTTAAGCGCACCAATCAAGAAATGCATGGCTTACGCGTGATAAGAAGAGAAATACCAATGACAAAGCTGTAACTATGCATGCTAGAGCTGTAACTATGCATGCTAGTCGCGTGAGCGCGTGTAGCAGATAAGGAAGCTTTATAAACCCTGTGAGTGTGCATTAAAGCGTCTCCACTTTCTACCTATCCTGGAGTCCGTGTTGTCATTCCCTTCACTCGACAGTGGATATGCTGATGCATCCCAGATCACTGCTGCGGGAGAAGACCGTCTGTAAACTTGTCAGACGCAAGACAATTCCGTGTGTGGAGCTTCTAACACAAGGAAGGAAGTGCTCAGTTAGCATTACGCTGATGAGTTGAGGCACACGAGACCCTCGGTATGGCTACCAATGTGCCCATCTAGCACAAGACCACAATGGGAACGTCAAGACCCAAGTAAGATATGGTACGGTACATGGAAAACAAATGACACGGACGACCTCCTTACCTATGAAGCCCCTTAGGGAATGACAGGCGGTCAGCCCATGGGAAAACCACGACAATTGTGACGCAGTGACTCAAAGATCCAAAATAGACACCTGTCGTGGTTTAGCCCCAGCCGGAGGCTGAACCACGCGGTCGCTCGCTCACCCCCCCTCCTGGCGGGATGGGGAGAGAATCGGGACAAAGAAAGGCAAAACTCGTGGGTTAACAACAACAACAGTTTAACCAGACAACAAAGGGAAAGAAAACAAACAAACAAGAACCCCAACTAATAGACAACAGAGCTGTACTTAGCAGTGCTTCCCGTACAGGTTGCTCCCCACTCGGAGCCTGACGCCCAGCCCACTCCCAAGCAGTGATCCCCCCGCCCCGGTCGTCCCCCTCTATAGAGTGAGAGACACATGGTATAGAATAGACCCCGGCCAGCTTCTGGCAAAAATTAACCCTCTCCCAGGCGCAACCAGGACAACACCTTACACCTACACAAACCAGGGCTAAAAACGCAATAGGTAAACAAGAACCCGAGAATGTAACTGCCGCGACCAACACTAGAACAAACCTCATTAAACATTTAAGGAAAAAGGCAAAACTGGAATAACAGAAAAAGCTCACATGCCCAGGACTGCGATAAGAGACCGCTGCCTAGAGATTGTTACGAGCATGAATAATACACATCCTCTTCTCCAAGAAATTCCAGGGAAGACACTGACACAAACCTGCACTGGAGAGAAGTGCCTAGTCAACACCCCTAAGTAATGATGACTGTGAGATCCAGATGGACAGTGAAGAGATGGATGTAAAAATTAAGGCAGAGAATGAAGAAAGTAAAAGGCACTGAGAAGCAGGCACCTCAGAGTTCAGGAGGGTATCTTTTGATGTACCTCACGCTTTACGAGATGAGACTCTTCTAATGTTCAGCCCCGCCTATCGTGATGCAGAGGCCCAGACGGTTTATGCTGCATCTCTCGTGACTTTGTCAGACCTCCCGCCAGCTGCAGAGAGACTAAAACCTCATCGACATCCAAGTTGAACTGGAAAGCTAATCTGAGAAAGGCTGATGAATGCTCTACTCTTTCCCAACCATAGCCCAGTCCCAAAACTTTAGAAATGCCTTCTCTTCTCCTGAACCATCAGAAAAGGAACCCTGCTCCTTCCTGACAGCTCCTCTGCTGTATTTGCACCCCTGAACCCCCTGCATCGGCCCCTCCTCAGGAACCACTCTTCCGAGTCGTGCCCTGCATTCTGTGGGCATCTCCTACCTTCCATTTTCCCCACAGACTCCGGGCTCCCCTACAGGTCTAAGCAAAGTCCTGAGGCTTTTCTCTATGAGGGGCCTGCCGCAAGCTGCAACCGTTCTAGGAACAACACGGTACCCTGCAGGCAATTGGGAAAGGCAATGAGCTGCCCCATATCCTGAAAGACACTACACCTTACATCCCAACCCCTTTCTTGAGAAACACTAAGACTCCACATACGGACGCGTACCAGATGCTCCCCCTAACCCCTCCTACCTAATCTCACCATCAATCCTACTAAGAGAGCCAACAGAGGCAGCTTACATGGTATAAAGGTGTGTAACCTGTGACAACAGCAAGGTTCTATCTTCAATAACGTCGGGAATTTCAGGAAAATACAATGCACCTGGAATAACAAAAAAAGCAGACTATTAAACCATCTTGCCACCCCTGAATGCTCAATACAAAATTACTGATCTGAAAAAACAAAAGTTATGCACAAGCACACTTTCTGCTATATCTGCTGCAGAACCTTGACCGGTTCCGAGTCTCTTACCTCAGACAGACCCCTCTGCTTCTCTAAATGCCCAAACACACCTGCTCCAACAGCTTAGCTCAGAAGCTGCAACCAACTGAAAGACCAGCAGAGCACTGACACCACAAAGGCCCACAAACACAAGCAGCTCCCTGCTGCCAGGCTGTGGCTTCTCGACCCCGGGCCCCACCCACCACCCTTCCCACAATCCCCTGGGAAAGGGGAGGACCGAACCGCCAGAACTCCTCAGGGCAGCCGGAGGAGCGGGGGTGCGTGTTCTCACGTGCCTTCAGCTTCCAGCATTTGAAGTGCTAAACAGAGACAGCGGCCCTTACCAGAAACAGCGATGCTGGCTCTTTTGCTACAATTAGAGCTACATCTATTGCATTGTCAACGTGACCAGGTAGGTAATTAAACTTAATTTTTCTGGGACATTATCGTGGTTTAGTCCCAGCTGGAAGCTGAGCCACACTGTTGCTTGCTTACCACCACCCCCTTCCCCCCCCCCCCCCCCCCCCCCAGTGGGACAGGGGAGAGAATCGGGACAAATAAAGGCAAAACTCGTGGGTTAACAACAACAACAACAGTTTGACCAGACAACAGAGGGAAAGACAAACAAACAAGAAACAGCAATGGAGTGTACTTAGCAGTGCTTTGCCATACAAGTCGCTCCCCGCCTGGAGCCCAACGCCCAGCCTTGCTCGCAAGCAGCGATCCCCACCCTTCTCCTGCCCCGGTTGTCCCCCTCTATATAGTGAGCGTGATGGTCACATGGTATAGAATAGACCCCAGCCAGCTTCTGGTGAAAATTAACCCTATCCCAGCCGCAACCAGGACATTATCCACCCCTATTCTATACCATATACGTCACGCTCAGATGCTACACTTTCCAATTCATCACCACCACTTCTCCTGTTTTATATCTATATATATACACAGACATCATTCCCTTAGTCTATGGACCATCCCTTTGAAGTGTCTGTTGAGTTCATTTAGTCCATGACTTTGTGCTCCATCTGTCATAATAGTCTCTTGAGGCAGGAGAGATGATGTGGAGTTTGCTCAGTTGGTGAAACAGGGCTGGGTCTTGGTGCAGTGCGGCAGGTGACACTGGACGCAGTGGGAGGATGGTGTGTAGTGCTGAATTGTTGCATGTTGCATCTGGACCTTGCCGTTGTGGTATCTGGCGTGGCTGGTGTATCATGGCCACGGTCCGTGGGTTGAAGATGTCGATCTCTCGAGGAAATTGCTGGGCACCAGTTGCTAAAGCCAGTTCTGCTTCCATTACTGCTGCACTTTGCTCAGTATTTTATCAGTAGTTCATTCCTTATTCATTTGGGCAATTCTTGCTATAATATCATTGATTTGGCATATAGCAACTGTGACAGAGATGACATACAGTGACAGGGTTATATAGCAATTAACATCATACAGTTTCATTCAATGGCAATTCTCACCCAAAATCAAATCCCCTCGAGGTACACATCGGACTTCCCCATCCTTTCGCATCACCCACCAAGTGCACCCAGGTCCTTGAGCAAAAACAATCCCGCGGATGGGTTTGCCTTTGCCTGAGGCAGGAGTAACCCAGACTGTCTTCCCTAACATATTCTTCATGTGCACTACAGGAACTTTATCCCCTTCTACAGTATGGAAAGGCTTTGATTGGGCAGGCCCAGCTCAATTGGTAGATCCTCTAGTGTTAACTAACCAGGTGGCTTTGGCTAAATGTGTGTCCCAATGTTGGAAGGTCCCACAACCCATTGCTCTCAGTGTCGTTTTCAGTAGTCCATTGTAGCGTTCAATTTTCCCGGAGGCTGGTGCATGATAGGGGATGTGATACACCCACTCAATGCCATGCTCTTTGGCCCAGGTGTCTATGAGGTTGTTTCGGAAATGAGTCCCATTGTCTGACTCAATCCTTTCTGGGGTGCCGTGTCGCCATAAGACTTGCTTCTCAAGGCCCAGGATAGTGTTCTGGGTCGTGGCATGGGGCACGGGATATGTTTCCACCATTGTAAGCACATGGCACTGGCTGGTCATTGGGTTCTGGGCGGGGAGCGACCTATATGGGAAGCACCGCTAAGTACACTCTGTTGCTATTGTTGGGGTTTCTTGTTTGTTTTCTTTCCCTCTGTTGTCCGGTTAAAGTGTTGTTGTGGTTAACCCATGAGTTTTGCCTTTCTTTGTCCCGATTCTCTCTCCATCCCGCCGGGAGGAGGGGCGTGAGCGAGTGACCACGTGGCTCAGCCTCCGGCTGGGGCTAAACCACGACACCGATACTCAACGTGGCAACCTGTAAATGGCAGAGGCAGGGTGGGCGAGTGGCTGAAGTAAAGGAGGGCAAGATGGGAATCGGTGTGGGCAGGCTGTGGTTTCGGGCAGTATCACAGCATGTGTCTTTTTGGTTTTTTCAGGTGCCGCAAGTGTGCTTGGAGGGGTGAAGCCACGTGCTCTTGAGTGGTCTGAGAAGGCGAGGCATGGGATGGTGCCTAAGAGCAGGGAATTGTGGCAACTCTGTTAAGCGTTTCTCTTTTGGTTTGCAGGTGCTGTGCAGGCTGCCTTTGGAATTGGATGTGCATTTGAGGTGAGCCGGGTCGTAGCGAGGAGGAGTACGGGGCTGGTGACTTCTCGCAAGTGCAAGGGTAGTTTCCTGTCTTTAGGTATGTTAGGTGCTGGAAGCGATGATGGCTACGGCATCTGACGCCAGAATTGGAGCGGGTGAGTGGAAGGCCGCGTTGCTTTTGAGGAAGAGGATGTTGTGGAAGAGGTCTGTGACCGATGCGATGCCTACTGGCACTGTTCTTGTGCAGATGATGAAGAGGAACCCGGTGAGTGCAGGAATAACCTGGTTTGCTGATGTGGTTTTTGAGGATGGATTCAGACCCCCAGGCCTCTGAAAGCTAAGATGAGGGAGTGGTGTTGGGGAGGGGGCTATGGGGGGATGGGACAAGGTTGGGAATTGCAGGGAGGGGTTTTAAAGGTAGTGTAGGGGAGAGGGTTGTCCAGGAGCGGTCCCCTTCAGGCAGGCAAAGGCAGTAGGTTGCTTTTTGGCATGACACTAGCTTGCGCTGGGCAGGGCAGTTCCAGCCTGTGTCTGTGGTGTTGTGTAGCTTGTGCAGTCTGTCTTCTGTGTCTTGGACCTTTCTCAGGTCTCGATGTCCTTGTTGCTCTTTGCGCTCAAGGAGTACAGCACCTGCCTTGGGCACCATCCCTAGGGTCTCAAATGCCCCTAGACATGGACATAGTGCCCATTGGGCCCTTCTATTCTTGCTTTACAAGCTTAAAGCGTGGAGTGGTCTTGCGTCTCAGACGTTTCTGGTTGTTCCCCTTTTGCAACATCGTTCCAGGCTGTGTCAGCAGCTCTGCTCTCTTGCTGTCCTTTTTCACAGACTGGGACTTCTTCCCTGCATCCGTATGTTCGTAGGTCTTGAAGCCAGGCTTCTTGTGCATCCATCCCCTCAGTTTTGACAGTAACTTCCTATAACAGACCATTATGTTCAACTCGTTTCTGGGGTTGCCACGGAGCCTCCTCGCCTCACCATTGTGGCCCTGTGGGTTGTTGCGTCCAACGGCATCTCTGGTCTGGGAGTCCTTGTTCTTGCTGGGAGTTTTTTCTCTCATCCTTGAGTTGCGTCGTTTGTAGTGTTCTGTGTACTGTCGGTCTGTGCGTGTGTGTTTGGCCTGGAGCTGCTCTGCCCGGGGCTGTAGAGTCAGGGGTAAGTAGAAGAACAATAACAGTCTATGGATAATATGTTGATATATGCCTAAACTGTTTAGGCCAAAGTAGTATAGCCATCTCGGATCGAGTAGCCATTGGCAGGCTGGGTGGACAGTCGTTTCAATAGTGTTTTATGGAGATGGTTGGGGCCATCTGGGAGGGGCTGTTCAGCAGTAGTGAGGCAGATCAAATCTGAAAGGTGTTAAGGCTTGTATGTGTGGGGCTTAAAGTTTTGCCTTTCTTTCTTAACGGCAGTCTGTAGTTGGACTCTAGATGGTAATCCCAAATGGAAACGAGACCTCTGGACTTGCTCAGCATTGCTCTGCTATGAGGTGACTTGTTGACTAATTTTGCTCAGATGCAGAGAGACAAGATGCACAGCAAAGACGGGCAGAGGAGGCAAGCAGAGCGCTGTAAGAAGGTGAGTCAGCACATGGTGTTGGAGGGAGGATGCGACTGGTGGCTATCTAACTACATTATGTTTTGTGGTGCTTTGCGTTTCGTTTTTTTTTTCATGTTGAAGGTGCAAAGCAATGAGGGAAGCGGGATATGGGCACCGGAGGTGACTTGGGCGAGGTGAGCAGTGACTAGTGGGCTGAAGTAGTGGTTATTTTTCAGGTGTCATATTCTGGGTGGAGTTATAAGCATCCCTTGTTTGTTTTCTATAGGCGGTACCCGAGACTCAATGTGGTAAACTGTAAATGGCAGAGGCAGAGCTGGTGAGCAGCGAGGGAACAGGAGCGGGAGATGGGAATTGCTGTGGGCAGGCTGCAGTTTTGGGCAGTATCTCAGTATGGGCCGTTTTCCTCTTTTTTTTGCAGGTTCTGCACGCAGCCTTGGTGGGGCAAAGCTGTATGCCCGTGAGCAGTCCAAGAAGGTGAGGCAGTTTTTGGCCAGGTTGGTGTCTGAGAGCAAAGTATTCTATGGCAACTGGGTTAGGCCTTTCCCTTTGGTTTTGCAGGTGCTGTGTGGGCAGCCTCTGGACTGGGATGATCCTTTGAGGTGAGCTGGGGTGGTAGTGAGGAGGAGCACGGGGCTGGTGACTCTTCACAAGTGTAACAGTAATTTTGTGTCTCTTGGTATCTTAGGTACCACCAGCGATGACAGCTGCAGCATCCGTCTCTGGAAGGAGCAGGTGAGCGGAACGGCACGGTGCTTCTGAGAAGGCTGGTGCTGGCTGGTGTGATGCTCACTGTTGGCATTGTTTGGGTTTTTTTACGGCAGATGATTAAGAGGAACCTGGCAACTGCAGGAACATCGCGGTTAGCTGATGTTGGTTTTTTTGGCGAGGATGGAATTGGAAGGTTGGTGTTGGCTGATGTGATGCTTACTGCTGGGACTGTTTGGTTTGTTTTTCTTTGCCGCAGTTGTTGAAGAGGAACCTGGCGACTGCAGGAATGTCCCAGTTAGCCAAAGTGGGTTTTTTTGTTGACGATGGATTCAGACTCCCGGGGCTCTGAAAGCTAAGTTGAGGGACCAGGGCTGGGGAGGGACTGGGAGGAGGGGATAAGGTTGGGAATTGCAGGGAAGGGGTTTAAAGTTAGTGTAGGGGAGAGGGCTGTCCAGGAGCACTCCTCTTTGGGCACATAAAGAGAGCGGGTTACTTCTCAGCACAACACTAGCGTGGGCAGGGCAGATCCAGCCTGTGTCTGGTGTTGTGCAGCTTGTGTAGTCTGTCTTGTGTGTCTTAGACCATACCTTCCTCAGGTCTTGATGTCTCTATAGGTCTTTGTGATCAGCTGGCGCCTCAGTAGCCTTGGCCAGAGTCTTGGGTGCATTGCCTCATTGGCACAGTGGCTGTCAAGCCTCTCTTGTCTTCCAGTTAGAGCTTTAAGTGTGGATCTGTCTGGCATGTGTTGCATCATGGATATTTCTGAGCGGTCATTTGTTGCTGTGGCGAGCCAGGTGACGCCTACAGCTCTGCCGTTGAGAGTCCTGTTTGCGCGGAGTTGTCTTCTGGCGTTTCATCCTGTCCTGGTTTAGGCCAGGATGGAGCTAATTTTGTTTTCAGCAGCTCCTGTGTTTTGGCTTTAGTGTGAGAACAACAGTGATAGCGCACTGATGTTGCTGGTTGCTGCTGAACTACCAAGGACATTTTGCTGTTTTCCAGGTTTTGCTAACGTGCAAGGGCAAAAACTTGGGAGGGGTAGAGACAGAATAGTTGATCCAAACTAGCCAAAGAGAGTATTCCATACCATAGACGTCATGCCCAAGATAAGTTAGGGTCGGTCGGTGGGCCACTAGGCTTTTAGGCTTTTAGACCCTTAACTTGCCTTAATCCTTAAGCTTCCCTTCGGGTTGCTTTTTGTTTCCCTATTTTTTACCTTTTTGTTTTTCGTTCATTCGGCTGTTGGTTCCCTCGCCTGCTCTCTCTGGAACTTGCTGTTCTGGGGTAGCTGGGGGGGGATGCCCCTGCTCCCTGCCTGCTGCTCGGGACGGGCTGTATCGGTCGTCGGGTGGTGAGAAATTGTGTATCATTTGTTTTAAATGTTCTATTATCCTTATATATATTATTATTATTATTATCATTATTAATATATTTTTATATTTTTCCTTTGCTGTCCTGGTGAGCTGTTTTTATTTCAACCCGCGAGTTTTCCTTTCTCTCCAATTCTCCTCCCCCCCCCCGTTGGGGGGGGGTGAGCAAGCGGCTGTGTGGTATTGGGTTACAATTTGGGGTTAAACCACGACACATCCCCATGTCCTCAAAGGTGTTAGGTCTTAAAGCCTGGTTTCTCATGTATCCATCATTCTGGTTTTGATGATAGCTTTCTCTCACAGGCTGCAGCCATCGCCTCTCTTTCCTAGGGCCACTCTAAAGCATCTGGGTCCAGAGCGGTCTTTGGCAAGGTGAGGGATGACCGTTGTGCTGAAGTAGCAGTTTTTCAAGGTGTCATATGATTGACGTATCTAAAATCATACCCTGTTTGAGTTTTACAGGTGGTGGGCAAGCCTCAGCACGGCAGACCCTAACAATAACAACAACAGAGTGTACTTAGCGATGCTCCCAGCACAGGTCGTTCCCTGTCAGGAGCCCCATGCCCAGCCTGCTCCTGAACCGCAATCCCCCCCGCACCCCCCCCTCCGGTCATCCCCCTCTATATAGTGAGCATGACAGTCACATGGTATAGAATAGACCCTGGCCAGCTTCTGGTGAAAATTAACCCTATCCCAGCTGCAACCAGGACAGCCGGAATGACAGTTCTGCTCTTGAAAGTTCTGTTTCCATAGAGATCCCCTATGGCAATTCATCCCTGCGTCCTTATGGGCTTAGTTCTTAAAGCCTGGCTTCTGACGCATGCATCGTTCCGGTTTTGTATTGCCTTGCAGCACTGTGTATTGGTTTTGACTACTCTCTGCGACTGCCTTGCTTTGCAGCGCTCTGTTGTCCTGCATTGTATGGCCCTATGTCGTGTTTTGTCTTGCATTGCAGCACTTTGTATTTGTCTGGTCTGCCATCTGAGACTGTCTTGCATTGTGTCGCTCTGTATTGGGTTTTGTCTTGCGTTGTGTTGCTCTAAACTTGTGTTGACTGCCGTCTGAAACTGCTTTGTATTGTATTGCTCTGTATTTGGTTTTTGTCTCACAAAAGTGTTTTGTCCTGCTGTGGAGGAAGCTGAAGTCCTGGGTAGCAGCCCCAGACTTCCCCAGGGTAGATACCTGAAGAGTCTGGTGTATGTTGGAGGCAGTTCCGTGCCCTGTAGCTCTCCGAGTCTCCTCCCAGGCCACTTTGGAGTGTTTTCACTTTGCCTGGAGACAGCTGAACACCTCAGTAACAGCCACAGCCTCATCCTAGGTAGTGACCTGAAGAGTTTTGTTCATGTATGAGGCAGGTCCATTTCCAGAAGCTCCTTGGGACTCCTCCCAGGCATCTCCAGGGGTGTTTTGGCCTCCTCTGGAGGCAGGTGAATTCGCAGGCAGCAGCCCCAGACTCTTTGAAGGTAGCTACGCAAAGAGCATTGTGTATGTTGGGGGAAGGTGTATGCTCGGTAGCTCCGCGGGAATTCTCCCAGGTGTGTTCCGGATTGTCTTGGCCTCCTCTGGAGAAAGCTGAAGTCCCAGGCAGCAGCCCCAGACTCCTCCAGGGTAGCTACCCAAAGCGTTTGGTCCATGTTGGAGGCAGGTGCAAGCCCAGGAGCTCCCCAGAACTCCTCCCAGGCAGCTCCAGAATGTTCTGGCCTCCCCTGGAGACAGCTCAATTTTGCAGGTAGCAGCCCCAGACTCCTCCAGGGAATCCACCCCAGGATTTTTATCAGTGCTGGAGGCAGGTCCATGCTCTGTACCGTGAAGGTACAGGAGCAGGGAGTTGGACTCAAAGACATGGAGGTGCTGGAGCGTGTCCAAAGAAGGGCAACGAGGCTGGTGAAGGGTCTGGAACACAAGTCCTCTGAGGAGCGGCTGAGGGAACTGGGGTTGTTTAGTCTGGAGAAAAGGAGGCTGAGGGGAGACCTTCTTGCTCTCTACAACTCCCTGAAAGGAGGTTGTAGAGAGATGGGGGTCGGACTCTTCTCCCTAGTAACAGACAACAAAACAAGAGGAAATGGCCTCAAGTTGCGCCAGGGGAGGTTTAGATTGGACATTCGTAAAAATTTCTTTACCGAAAGGGTTGTCAGGCATTGGAAGAGGCTGCCCAGAGAGGTGGTGGAGTCCCCATCTCTGGGGGGATTCAAAAGGCGTTTAGATGAGGCCCTAAGGGATCTGATTTAGTGGGGGACTTGGGAGTGAGAGGTTAATGGTTGGACCCGATGATCTCGGAGGTCTCTTCCAACCAGAACAATTCTATGACTCTATGATTCTATCCTTATGGGTCCCTTCCCTCTGAGATCTGCTATGATTCTATGATGTGCAGACAGGTAGGATGCTGAAGAGGTTTTAACTGCATCTAAAATCAATATCTCCTGCATCCAGCCACACCCCCTACGTTCAGTTTCTGATGCAGCTTGAAGCATCACCTCTGGTTAAAGTTCTCTGATCCTTGCCATTATAACACCCTAGAATTAGTCCCTTTTAACACTAATAAACGTGGCTAAGGAGGGTGACCTTTTTCCAGAGGTTCAGTGACCTTTACGCAGTTTTCAGCACCCAGTTTGGGAGGCAAGCCAGAGCTTCTTTCCTCTTTTTAGTTGCTCCTCAGACATGACCTGAGCTCTGTGAACGTTCCCACACTGCTGCCCAGCTGCACAGAGGCTTTTCTCCACTGATGTAGCACTTGACCTCATCTGGTGTGGGCAAGTTTTGGTCTCGTGCCCTCCCCACTGGCAAGTGCAGATCCTCTTGTGTACTCAATAGCCCTTACTTTATGATTCTGTGGTTGTTCTGAGGAAGGTTTCTTAGCTCTGCTCTAGGAGACGGGTGCAATTCAAATCAAGTAGACGTGTTTGAGATGTGCTGTTTCCTCAAGGGCACTTCTGGCAGGGGTAGAAAGAGAACACGGTTGTCCTGTCCCAGGAGATTCCGTGTTCCCTGTTGTGCTTTTTCCTCTGAGGTGGATCAGGTGATGAAGAAGGAGACATGTTTGTGCCATGGGTGGTTAGCAGATAGGCTGTCAGTGTCCTTCGCTTGCATTTGCCTTGTCACCACTGCCTCAACCAGGAGCCGTTTGTCCTCCTTCACGTTGAGACCTAGTGGCCTGACATCTTCTGAGTGGCATGCCGTTTTAGGAATCCTTCCCAAGGAGGGCAGCAGGGGTTGCAGAGCACATGGCATCAGAGGGCCAATGGAGACAACCGATGTCCATTTGCTGTTGGGATCTAGTTTTTCCTTTTTGACTTCACAGAAGTCCCGTTCCTGCCCGTTCTTTGGATCTAGTTTACCCTACTGAATCATCAGGTGTAGTCCTGACTTTTAAAGCTCTGCTGACCCCAACACATGTCATTCCTCCTGCTTTTGCTTTCCATAGCTGCACTCAGAAGAGCCTGGAGAGCGTGGAATAGAGGAGGACGTGGCATGCCAGACAGGTGCGCCTCCTAAAAGACCCCCACTTTACTCTCCACCCTGGCAGAGCCAGGAGGAGCCACGGCCAGCAAGCAGAAGGAGAGGTAGGAGGCAAAGCCAGGCTCAAAAGCCCTGTTGCAAGGCATGCCACGTGCAAAACCACTTTCTGATGCAAAACCAGGGTAGAGACATGTAGGAACTGCGCCGTGGCCTGCTGTGACATTAACTGTAAAATTAGCAAGGGTGCTTCTTTTTGGGCTTTGCTTGTGCCTCTTTCAGCTCCAAATGACAATGTGTCGCAGTACTGTGCCCTATCGAAGTGGAATGCAGCCGGAGAGGAGATGGGAAGGGGGATGTGAGCAGCAAGAGAGTCCAGGTGAGCAGCAAACCCCAGGTATCTTTCCTGGAAGCAGTCGTGCTCTGTCACCTTGCGTGGTTAGATGTCTGATCAAGAGGACAAACCTGACAGCATTGTCCTTCTGTACCTGGTACGGTCGAAGTCAAGCAGTTAGCGTGGCCATTTTCATTATGGTGACACCCTAAATGAATCCTTGCAAGGCTCTGAAATCCAAAAACCTTTCTCCTACCTAATAAGCTAAGGAGTGGCGCACACGCGTTCAGGATTTCCAAGCAGCCCGGGACTGATAAGAGCAATACCCCATTTGTCGTGGTTTAGCCCCAGCCGGAGGCTGAGCCACACGGTCGCTCGCTTACCCCCCCTCCCGGCGGGATGGGGAGAGAATCGGGACAAAGAAAGGCAAAACTCGTGGGTTAACAACAACAACAGTTTAACCGGACAACAAAGGGAAAGAAAACAAGCGAACAAGAAACCCCAACAGTAACAACAGTGTGTACTTAGTGGTGCTTCCCTGTACAGGTCGCTTCTCGCCCAGAGCCCGATGCCCAGCCCGCTCTGGAGCAGCGATCCCCCCCATCCGGTCATCCCCCCCTGTATAGTGAGTGTGACGGTCACATGGTATAGAATAGACCCCGGCCAGCTTCTGGCGAAAATTAACCTTATCCCAGCTGCAACCAGGACAGAGGGTCATGCAGAATGTGTCACACTATGCCTGGAGGCCTGTCACAAGTGGGCACTGCAGAGGTTTGCATCTTGAATGCATGCCTCAACCTAGGAGATGGGGATCCCCCCTCCTGGGGGTGGCTGTGCCAGCCCATCCACATGGGTCAAGATGGTGCAGGCTCGACTTGAAGACATTCCTGTAACCCAAATACATTGGGATTAATGCAGAACTGGCTATTCAAAATCAAGCCTTTGCTTCACTTGGTCTCTTTGCTTTGACATCTTTTCCCTTGGATGACACTCCTGAAATCTCTCTAGTAAGCCACATAAGAATTGAAGACTAAAGGAAAATTCTGTCCAGACTTGGCTCCTTTGGGTGTTTCATGTAGCAATGAGCCCTCTGGTGCCGAGTTCCTGAACTGTAGATCCTGTAAGATTGAGCAAGATTGAGAAGTAGAAGAGGGGCCACCACAGGTGCAGATTGCTCTGCTGCAGATATTTATATTTAGGCAGATGAATGCTGTTGTTGTTGTAGATGCTGATATTCTTAGGGAAATCACACAAACACTTGAAGTATAATGGAAGGCTTACCACTTTAGTGGCCCTCCAGTGAACTGGTTCCTGTTTGCCATTGTCTCACTGTCATTGTGCAGGGTGTGGTGTAAAAGGTGCTGAGCAGAGGAGGATAATCCCTTCTTCTGGCTGTGCTCCTGCTCAGACAGCCCTGGATGCTGTTGGCCACCTTTGCTGTTGGCTCATGTTTTGCCTAATGAAACTCCAGGAGCACCAGGGCCATTTCCACAGAGCTGCTGCCCAGCCATGCAGCTCCTGGCCTCTGTCACTGCACCCTGTCATTCCCCTGCTGAGTCCTTGGGTCTTTTTAGAAGAGGTATGCAAGATTCGTTTTTTGCTTTCTCCAGTCACGATGACCTTCCAAAAGGTATCAGAGTAGCACTGCTATGACATTGGCCTGGTCTCTCAATATCCTTGGATTCATCCCATCTGGACCAATGGACTATTAAGGGTTGACCTTACCTAAGTAACCCCTGATTTGATCTCCATCTGCTGCTGGAATTCGCCTGGGGTTCTACCTCTTAGGTACACGGAACTGGGAGACCTTACTGGTGAAGAGAAAGGCCAGGACTACCTCACACCTATGTACACTTCACAGAATCACAGAACGGTAGGGGTTGGAAGGGCCCTCTGGAGATCATCTAGTCCAATCCCCCTGCCAGAGCAGGGTCACCTAGAGCAGGTTGCACAGGACCGCGTCCAGGCAGGTTTTGAATGTTTCCAGAGAAGAAGACTCCACAACCTCTCTGGGCAGCCTGTTCTAGTGCTCTGTCACCCTCACAGTAAAGAAGTTTTTCCTCGTGTTCAGGCAGAACTTCCTGTGTTCCAGTTTGTGCCCGTTACCCCTCGTCCTATCGCTGGGCACCACTGAGAAGAGTCTGGCCCCATTGTCTTGACACCCGCCCTTGAGATATTTGTAAGCATTAATGAGATCCCCTCTCAGTCTTCTCAGGCTAAACAGCCCCAGCTCCCAACTTACTCTTAGCAAATTCAGTAGTGGCCACACATTATCTTAATTTCTTCTTTAACTGTTCCTGAAGTAGTATCAGCTCATCGTTGTGCCCTTCAACTCCCTTGCAAGTGTCAACTCTATGGGAGCTCTGGTTTTCTAAAACCAACTATCTCTTTTATTTCCCCCTTTGATTTAAACCTTGCCTCCACCTCTTGTATGCTTCCTTTTTTCTATGGAGCTTCCCCATGAGTTTCCTGTTTCCCCAAGCTTCTCTCCTGAGACCTCTGCTTGTTTTCCTGACCACTGGTATGCAGAGTCTTGTACTTGAAAGACACTGTCCTTGAAGACCAGCTGTACTGAGTTCTGCTGCCCTGTGCTGCTCACATGGGCTCCCCCACTAGAAGTTGCAAGACTAGGCCAAAGTTCGCTCCTCTGAGGTCTAGTATCTGCACTCTTCTGTTCTCCTTCCCCTTGCAAGGTGAGACCCCACTATTGCATGGTCACGACAGCCAAGGCTGAGACTGCTTTCCATGTCCATGTCCAGCTCTTCCTTCTTTGAGAGTAACAGATGCAGATGAGGGTCACCACTGTTGGCCAATCTGGCAGCTGTGCTATAAAGACCTGTGTCCCAAGCTGTGCCTTGACCAAGACCCTCCAGAAACCTCCAGGATTGTTTGCACGCTGTTGTGGTCCCCTTCCAGTGAATGCCAAGTTAATTAAAGTCTGGAAGGGGGCTTAATGGGTTCTTTGTCTCCCACCACAATGTCACCCTGTCCTGGTTTAGGCCAGGATGGAGTTAGTTTTGTTTTCAGCAGCTCCTATGTTTTGGCTTTAGTGTGAGAAGAACAGTGATAGCACACTGATGTTGCTGGTTGCTGCTGAACGACCAAGGACATTTTGCTGTTTTCCAGGTTCTGCTAACGTGCAGATGCAAAACTTGGGAGGGGTAGAGACAGGATAGTTGATCTAAACTGGCCAAAGAGAGTATTCCATACCATAGACGTCATGCCCGATATAAGCGAGGGTCGGTTGGCGGGGGGGGGGGGGGGGCCCTCTAGATCTTTTTTGGTCTTTTGGGCTTTTGAGGCTTTTGAGACCTTTAACTTGCCCTAATCCTTAAGCTTCCCTTCGGGTTGCTTTTTGTTTCCCTATTTTTACCTTTTTGTTTTTCGCTCGTTTGGCTGTTTGTTCCCTCGCCTGCTTTCCCTGGAACTTGCTGTTCTGGGATAGCTGGGGGGGGATACCCCTGCTCCCTGCCTGCTGCTCGGGACGGGCTGCATCGGTCGTCGGGTGGTGAGAAATTGTGTATCATTTGTTTCATATATTCTATTATCCTTGTCTATATTATCATTATTATCATTATTAATATATTTTCATATTTTTTACTTTGCTGTCCTGGTGAGCTGTTTTTATCTCAACCCATGAGTTTTCCTTTCTCTCCAATTCTCCTCCCCAACCCAGCGGGGAGGGGGGGAGTGAGCGAGCGGCTGTGTGGTATTGGGTTACAATTTGGGGTTAAACCACGACATTTCCTTACTGGCCATGTAGGACTATTAAAAGGTGAATGAGTCTTACTGATGACTCCTTGGCTCTCCAGTTGATGAATCAGCTCACGGATGGGAGCCAGGGAGTCTCAGTTGGTGCGATATTGCCGCTGGTGCACCGTCCTGGTAGCAATTGGCACCTTCTGTTCTTCAGCTCGCAGCAATCCCACAATGCAGGGATCTTCCGAGAGGCCAGGCAAGGTGGATAGCTGTTTGGTCTTCTCTGCATTCACCGTGGCTACACCAAAAGCCCATCGGTATCCCTTTGGGTCCTTGAGGTACCCTCTCCTGAGGTAGTCTATGCCAAGGATACAAGGGGCCTCTGGGCCGGTCACAAGGGGGTGCTTTTCCCACTTGTCCCCTGTTAAGCTCACCTCAGCCTCCAATACCGACAATTCTTGGCATCCCCCCGTCCCTCCTGAGATCCAGATGGGTTTCGTTCCCCTGTGTTCTGATGGCACCAGAGTGCACTGTGCACCGGTTTCTACCAAAGCCCTATACTTCTGTGGGTCTGATGTGCCAGGCCATGATGCCAGCCTGATCTACCTGCTGGTTGTTCTGATGCTTCTCACTGGCCTGACTCTTGGTGTCCTGGTTTTGGCCAAGACGGAGCTAGTTTTGTCTTCAGCAGCTACTCTGTTTTAGATTTGGTGTGTGAAGAATGGTGATAGTACCCTGATGTTGTTGGTTGCAGCTAAAGGATCAAGGACATTTTGCAGTTTCCCAGGTTTTGCTAATGTGCAGGTGCAAAAACTTGGGAGGGGAATAGCCAGAATAGTTGATCCAAACTGGCCAAAGAGAGTATTCTATACCATGGACGTCATGCCCAGTATAATTGAGGGTCAGCCAGTGGGCCACTTCCCTTATCCTTAAGCTTCCCTTCTGGTTGCTTTTTTTTTTGTTCCCTGATTTGCCTTTTTTTTTTTTTCTGTTCGTTCGTTTGGCTGGTCGTTCCCTCGCCTGCTCTCTCTGGAACTTGCTGTTCTGGGGTAGCTGGGGGCGGGGGGGGATGCCCCTGCTCCCTGCCTGCTGCTCGGGATGGGCTGTATCGGTCATCGGGTGGTGAGAAATTGTGCATCGTTTGTTTTATATATTCTATTATCCTTATATATTATTATTGTTGTTGTTGTTATTATTATTAATGATAATATATTATTATCTTTTTCTTTGCTGCCCTGGTGAACTGCTTTTATCTCAACCCGTGAGTTTTCCTTTCTCTCCGATTCTCCTCCCCACCTTACCGGGGATGGGGGGGGAGTGAGTGAGCGGCTGTGTGGTGTTTGGTTACCATCTGGGGTTAAACCATGACACTTGGGTACGTGGACATTTATGTGGCGTACTTTTAGAACCAGCTTCTCTAGCCGGGCACCACTATCTTGCCACAATTGGGCAGCCCAGATGGGTTTGCCTCTGCGCTGCCAGTTGCTCTGCTTCCATTGCTGTAACCACCCCCACAGGGCCTTTGCCACCATCCAGGAGTTGGTACAGAGACAGAGCATTGGTCACTTTTCTCACTCAGCAGTATCTAAAGCCAGCTGGATGGCTTTCACCTCTGCAAACTGACTCCATTCACCTTGTCCTTCAGCAGCTTCTGCGACTCCTCACGTAGGACTCCACACAGTAGCTTTCCACCTTCGAAGTTTTCCCACAATACGACAGGACCCATCAGTGAACAGGGCATATCATCTAAGGCACAAGTCCCAAGTGACTGTCCTGTGAGCCCAGACAAAATGGATGCCCCGAGAGACAAAATGCAAGTCACAGGGAGGGGCCGAGCGTCACTTCTCTGAACTGACACGTGTCTCAACCACTCCTGGACCTGGGGCAAGAGAAGGTTCTAGAAGTCCAGGAACTGGGGTCTCTAAGTAGGGGCAGGTACCAGTCTGAGGGGACTCTCCACACCGAACACCCCCGTCAGCAGGTCCAACACTGGATCCAGGACTGGCAGGACGCAACATCTTAATTGGCATCACAGACAGGATCCCCTCAGTGTTGGCAGGTCCTAAGGGATACTGATGGTCCACCTGGTGAGTACGGGCAGGGAGAGCCGGGAAGCGACCTCTCAGCAATAAGCCAGGAGAGGTTCGAGCATTGGCAAGCTGTGGCTGCCCAGGAAATGCCGGTGCTTGACTGCTCCCCTGTTATTGAAAAGTTGAAGGAATATAAGGTGTGCCCTTCCCCAGCAGGAATGGCATGGGCCCAGCTTAACTGGCACGACCCAGAAGCCGTAGCGGATAGGATTACAACACTTAGGAAGGAACAAAGGGTGCGACTAAGAAAAGGAAAAGCCATGGCGTGTGCTGTGTTGGGAGCAGCACTAGGCACCTGATTAAACAAACTAATGACGAAATGGTTAAGTCCTTGCAAGAACAAACAAAAACCTTACGGAGTCAACTAACTGCTGAACATAACACCACGCAGCGATTCCACCCAGCTCTGTCAGATGCGGTGGACCGAGAAAAAATTCTACAGTCCGAATTAGAGGAAGGGGGGCAAGGATGTCCTGATTGGGCAGATCTTGATTCTGTTCCCGAGAGTGAACCAGGATTTACAAGCTTGGCACAGTTGGCTGGGAAACAGGACTTAAGACCCCTGTACCCGACTAAGGAATTGGAAAGTGGCTGAGAAATATTTACCCTGAGAATGAGGAAGTGGTGATTAGGCCACTGATTAAGACCGAGACTACCAATAATGGCCAAGGTGGGGGGGCCCTGCAAGTTATTACCTGGACGGTGCCGTACCCGGCAACTGAAATGTCAAAAATCCAGGAAAAATACACCAGGTTAGCTCAAGAAACTGACACGGAGTATGTATGGAGAATATGATTAACCGGTGGCGATGGAGTTTTACTGTCAGAAGACAAGGCCCAGGGGTGTGGTGGTGCATTCTCCCCCTCCTTTTTCCACCTGACCGCTCTACAATCTCGGTCATTCCCAACAAATCTTGGCCTTCGTGTAATCAGCTGGGGCAGTGAAGCGTCCCTTGACTGTACCAGGTATTCGTGTATGGCTGAGATGGGAGTGGCACTGCTCATTCTCACTAAATCTTGGCCTTTGTCTTTGTGCGATGAGCTAGGCAGTTAGGCGCCCCTTGACTGTACCAGGAGCTCTTGCATGGGCAAGATAGCGAACAAGAACGTAGAGATCTGAATCGCATGGAAAAAGTGGAAAATGAGAGCGTGTCAACCCAAATTGTGGCCAGGATGGAAATTTACGGATGACTAAAGCCAATCATCTTGCGACCCTATAAACAGTGGTCCCAAGTGAGACCCTTTGAGCTCTCCTGGACCGCAGCGGGCTGCGCCCAGCCTCTCCCTCTGAGTGGGACGCTACCCAGAGCTTGCAACCGCAAAATCCGGAGGCTTGTCGCCAAAGACTGATGACAAGACCTGGGTCAATATTCTCCTTGAGACTCAACCCTCACCCATTGAGAAATGCCAAAGCATTCGATGGGAGTATTTCACCAAACTCAGGGTAAATTTTTAACAGGTATACCATTTGTACATTTATATAACTATTCTGTCTGTGTGCACGTATATGCAAATTGATACAATCATTTATAAATGTCGGGCTAGTCAATAATTGAATGTTGTTAATTGAATGTTGCTGATTTACCTTAAACTGTGAATAACCCTTTGGACATAAACCGTTGACCAAGTCTGGGACTAGGATTGCATCTAGCCGCCCCTAGACCCCTCTCTGAGAAGGAGTCTAGAAAGCAAGGGGGTCCTTTCCCAATCTCGTGACTCAATGGGAGGGTCTTCCTTACCCTTTCCTCTGTGAAGTCAATTCTGCCTTGGTTTTCCCCCGATACACTTCTTCCGTGCAGGAATAGAGTGAACCTTGCCATTTTCGAGTCTTCAACTAAGTCGCTGCTTTGATTAGAAAGAATTTTGTCAAATCACTTTATTAATCGACTATTGATTGAGTGCTATTAAATACCACAATCTAATCCTGTGATTTGCCATAAAGGCATAAAATAAATTTTAACTGTTGCTAGATCAAATTGTGTAAAGTCACTCATTTGAGACAAAATCCTTTCGCGACAAGGGGTACTGGGGGCCAGGAGTTTTCTTGACTACTGATGACTCGAGAGCGCCGTGGTCATTCATACAACAAGCTGCCTATTGGGCGGTGGGTCTGGAGCCCTTGGAAAGGGGGGATCCACTATGTGTCAAGACCCCAACTATAAACCATTTGACCAAAAGTTTACAGCAGGCTGCTTGTCTTCAGTTAATGCATGATAGGCGTTTAGTCCCTCAACAGCCTTCCCCGATGCTATTAATTGCCAACCCCAATAGAATGACTCCCCTGATTCGGGGCCTGCCTGATTCCTTGAAACTGTATGCAGTACAACTACAAGTCTGTTTGCGGGACACATTAGCCCCACAAGGAGGGAGACAGGCCCAGGGAGGAAGGTCCATGTCTTGGGGAGAGGTAGCCTGTATCAGAAACAGTGTGGCCAGCAGGAGTAGGGAAGTGATTGTCCCCCTGTACTCGGCCCTGGTGAGGCCGCCCCTCGAGTACTGTGTTCAGTTTTGGGCCCCTCACTACAAGAAAGACATAGAAGTGCTGGAGCGTGTCCAGAGACGGGCACCGAGACTGGTGAAGGGTCTGGAACACAAGTCCTATGAGGAGCGGCTGAGGGAACTGGGGATGTTTAGCCTGGAGAAAAGGAGGCTGAGGGGAGACCTTCTTGCTCTCTACAACTCCCTGAAAGGAGGCTGTAGAGAGATGGAGGTCGGACTCTTCTCCCTAGTAAGAGACGACAGAACAAGAGGAAATGGCCTCAAGTTGCGCCAGGGGAGGTTTAGATTGGATATTTGTAAAAATTTCTTCACCGAAAGGGTTGTCGGGCATTGGAACAGGCTGCCCAGGGAGGTGGTGGAGTCCCCATCTCTGAGGGTATTCAAAAGACGTTTAGACGAGGCCCTAAGGGATATATGATTTAGTGGGGGACTTGGTAGTGATAGGTTAACGGTTGGACCCGATGATCTTGGAGGTCTCTTCCAACCAGAACAATTCTATGATTCTATGGTAGAAGGATGGGGTTAACGGGGGGAACTACAAAATCAAAGACCGCTGTACGAAGAGTGGAACAGCAAGAAAATCAACTCTCCCCCCCCGCCCCGAACCTCTGGGGCAAAGAGAAACCTATTGTGGGCTGAGGGAATCGAAAAGGGAATTCCCCGGGATTTAATGGATGGTATGCCTACTATGGCCTTGGAAAAGGTCATTCGAGGCAAAAGGATGGTGACCCCCAAAATTGAACAGCCCACAGGGGAGAGCATGAGGGCAGAACCCCAACCTGACAATATGGCAATAACTGCCTCCAAGCCACCTACTGCCCCTGAAAAGGACTTGATTGATCTTGGGACAGGAAACTGGGCGTGCTGTCCCCAGTAAGTGAGCTGGGGGACGGCCAGCGGGTCTATTTAAGAAGGCTCACAGAAAACAACATGGGGGACTTGTTGATTACTTTTCCCCTTGGTCCCTTTAAAACCCAGTTACATTTCTAGTAGATACAGGTGCTCAAACGTCAGCACTTTGGGCAGATGTCGCTAACCGCAACGGCATAGTTGCTGATAAAAAACACATTTGGGTCATAGATGTTTTCAG
>WNMK01000051.1:459766-497444 GCA_009819775.1 Phoenicopterus ruber ruber | reverse complement strand
TGTGCCTTTCATTAGGGATGAGACAAACACGAATTAAATTAGAATACCTCTACCCGTGTGTATATTGGCGTTTTGCACACGGCTAAACGACCCCACTTGAGGGACAACAGTTTTGGCGACCCAGATGGGACCGTGCTGACAGCCTTGCCGGGTTCATCTTGCCACATCCGTCTATGAACGGACACCTGTCTCGTGGAGGTGTTTGTGATGTCGATAGTGGCTGAGCAGGTGATAGGGCAGAAGCAGGCCCCTGGCTTGTGCTGCTGCTGATGTTGTCACTGGTGGCTCAATAGTTGAGAAGGCAGGAGTATTCTCCTGGCTTGTGGTGTTTCTCTAGTTATCAGAGCAAGAGTATGCAGGTCTCTTCCGCAGGTGCTTGTGATGTCATAGGTGGCTGAGTAGGTGTTAGGGCAGGAGCAGTCCCTGCCTTGTGCTGATGCTTACAATGTAATAGATGAATGAGTGAGCGATAGGGCACGAGCATGCTCCTGGCTCGTACAGGTGCTTGTGAGGTCCCAAGTGCCTGAGAAGGTTTTAGCAGAGGAGCAGGCCCTTTGCTAGCGCAGGTGCTTGTGATGGCGCATCATCCCAAGCAGGTGATAGGTCAGGAGGAATCTCCCGGTTTGTGCAGCTGCTTTGGGATGTTGCTGGTGGCTGAGGAAGTGTCAGAGCAGGAGCAGGCCCCCGGCTTGCGCAGGTGCTTGTGATGTCATAGGTGGCTGAGTAGGTGATAGGGCAGGAGCAGGCCCCTGGCTTCTGCAGCTGCCTGTGAGGTAACTGATGGCTCTGATGTAGGTGATAGGAAAGAAGCATGCCCCTGACGTAGTCAGGTGCCTGGAAGGCCACTTGTTGGCTGAGTAGCCAATAGGTGCTGAGCAGGACAGTTACATCCCTTTGCTTTACTTACCCAGGACCCTGGGTGTGGTGGGAGGGGTGACAAGGCCCCAGAGTCTGTGGGGATACACCCCACCAGTGTCATCTACACGCAACAACTCGGACCTGGGGCCGCTGGGCCTGATCAATGGGGCTCTGCCCGGAGGCTCACCTCAGCCCCCAGAGATCATCTCTTGGTCTCCTGCTCTCAGCTCTCTCCTCGCAACCCGGAGGGCTGGCTCCTGGTCACGCCCCAGCTTCCTTCATCTCAGGGAGCCCCACGGTCAGTGCTGAGGCTGTGCAGCCGGTATCGACCTTCAGCCCTGCGCTGGGGCATCGGACACGGCGAGGGGCGAGGCACAGCAGGGGCTTGGCATCTCACCCAGCCTTTCTTTCCGCTTGCAGCCCAGCTACGCTTTCCCCGGCCCCGCTGGCGCATCAATAGTGGAGACCAGGGAAAGAGCTTTCCTGGCAGGGGCAATGGGAGAGGTGGGTGCGGAGATGCTTCTAGGTCGGTGCTGGGAGCCCCCGAGGAGGAAGCAGCATGACGGAAGGTGCCTGATCCTCCCCTGCGCATCGGGAGACCCTGCTGCTCGCTCCTCAGGGGTTGGCAGCGCCCAAGGAGAGGCTGCTGGCTGCTCCTCCTCCTCCTCCCTCCTTTCTCTCCCCCCCGGGGAAAATCCCCTCCTCAGCAGGGATGTGCAGCCACAGCAGGGCACGCTGCCAGGGTCCAGGAGGTGCACGGGCCACAAAGAGCAGGGCTGCAGCCGAGCCAGTACAGCAAAGCCTTGGGAGAGCGCTGCCCTTGGAGCAGGACTGAAGCCCTCTTTCCTGCAGTGGCCTTTCTCGGCCCCACCAAAGCTCACCCACTGCTGAGTGCAGATTTCAGAGCCAGCAAGGAAAGACCGTCACAGTGTCAGACGCAGTGGTTTGCAGATGGGGCTTTACTGAACAGACAGAAGCGTTGCTGTTAACAGCCTGGCTGGTCGGCACTGGCGCTCGTCATGCTGGAGGACGCTCTTGCTGGACATCTCTGTCGGGAGCCTCTGTGCCCGAGAGGCTCTCCTGGCGCTGGCGACGTGGACTAGATCTGCTCCCCGGAGCTGAGGAGTTGAATACAAAGCTCTGTAGTCTTGTATGCACAGAGAGGTGCAGAGCAACACTACAAGTCTAGTCAGGACACGTGTGGTGGGATCTGCTGCTGTCTGGAGAGAGCAGGCCCATGGTCCCTGTAAAGACAATCCCAGCCTGCTGCTCTCCACGCCGCGAGGGCTGTCAGGAAAAGACCCTCTTTGCCCCGGGGCTGTGGGGAGTCAAAGGAAGGAAGGGCACTGCTGGGCAGGGGCAAACACCGGGCATGTTTGGAGAGTCTTACCTGAGGGACTCCTCCTCACCACCACGGCAACGGGCTCTTCCCTCTACCTTCTCGAGGAGGCGGGTTGCTGCTCCTCGCAAAGCCCAGTGGGTCCATGGGAAAGGCTCCTACCGCAGCAAGGACAAAGTCTCACATCTCGACCGAGACCCTCCCGTCTCTCCCCTCTCCCAGTCGCCCCCACCCCCACGATCCCATTCAACCCCACAGCCCCCTCGGTGCCGGCTGTGCTTGGGGCTGCAGAGAGGTACCTGGCATCGGGGACTGACCCGTGCCATTCCCATGGCATGAGAAAGGAGAGGATGCTGTCCGGTGTCCAGCCCCGTGGCTCTGGGATTTGCTTCCCCCACCCACCTCGGGGTCACCAGCCCCCAGCTGGCCCGGGTCTGGCCCGAAGCTGGCCCGCACTCACCTTTTCAGAGGTGAGGACTCCGGGAGGCAAAGACTCAACTTGTCCTCTGGGCTCTCCTCATCCTCCACGGGTGGCTCTTTTCTGCCCTCTCCCCGCCGCTCTGGAGTGCCACGAATGCAGGAGCCCTGCACAGAGAGAGAGGGGTGAGCACAGGAGATGTGGCTGGGCAGCAGGGAAGGCGCCTCGAGCTGCTACAGCCCCACACAGGACAGTCAGCCCCCACGCTCCTAGGGCTCGGGGACCTTCCCACCTTGGCTCCCTGGCAGGAGAGGAATGCTCTTTTCCTAATTGTTTTTCACTGCCTGCAGTACCTGGGCCTCCCATTGCTCTCGCTCCTCTTTCCAAGCCTTCGAGGGTGCCACTTTTGCTCTTGCCTTCGGCTGGCACGTCTTGCGCAAGGAGTCCCAGAGCTTGCATCTTTCCTCCTCGCTGCACACGCGGGGCTGTGCCTGCAGGCCACAGCAATGCACCAGCAGGCGGTGTTAGTCTGCCCGGCAGAGGGCTGGGGGGATTTCAGCTCTCCCCCGTCCTTCCGCCCCGTCTTCTTCAGCCTCCCCGTCAGCCCTGGTTTGCTCGCAGTCCTCACAGGCCCGACTGCAGAGCCTTTCTGCAATGACCCCTGAGCCAAGGGACCACGGGGCTGAAAGCAACCCAGCTGCCTGCTATCGCAGACAAGCCTGGCAGTGCCGTTGCCATTACAGACACCACCAAATCAAGTCTTTGGGTGTTTCTGGAGATGACAGGAGTGAAGGCTGTCTTCTAAATGGACAGAACAACCTGCTGCCTCTCGAGAAAGCCTCAGGAGAAGCGTTTCGGCCTTCAGCTAAGCACACGGTCTTGTAAGACATGACATCCGTGTAACTATGCTTTTTTACAGGTGGATATGACACGGTCCCTCCAGGAGCCCTTCCCACGTACCGGTCCTGTCCTCCTCTTCCCTGGCGTAGCAGGGGGCGCAGGTTGGGGTCCAGCTTCCTGCACTTTTTGGCTGCTGTGTGCCTCTTTCCCCGACCGACGCCACTGCAGCACTGCCAGCTCGCTGCGGACACACAGCGGGAGGAGGTGCTGTGAGCACAGGGAGACCGCTCTCCAGCCGGGGCTCCCAAGCTGGGCGCCTGCCACGGCCACAGAAGACGGCTCTGTCGAGAGGCCGGTGCCAGGAAAAGCGCCTCTCTCCCCCGGTGCTGCATGGAGCAGGAGGAAGGGCACTGCGGGAGAGGAAGCACTGCTCGTGTCTGGAGAGATTTACCACTTGAGCTTGTCCTGCAGATCTGTCCGGTCATCCCTCTGCCCGCCGTGCCTGCGGGCGACCTGCCCCAGGAGGCACGTCACCACCTCCCGCAGGGTCTGGTGTGTCTGCGGGGAAAGGCTCCTGCAACAGCAAGGACAAAGTCTCTCTGACCTTTTGGCTGTGACCCTCCCGCCTCTTCCCGTACCCAGTTCCACGCGTATATGGCCCCATTTGGCCCCACAGCCCCTTCGAGGCAGGAGGAGTTTCGAGCACCTGCTTTGGCCCCTGCCGTGGGGCTCTAACCCAGCTCATTCCCATGGCTGGAGAAATCCCCAGGCGCTCTATGTGTCCCCAGGGCTCAGGGGTTGGCTGCCTTGACTCACCATCGGTGGCTCACCGCCACCCCACTGCCCCAGGCCTTGGCTGGAGCTGGCGCACTCTTACCGTCTAGGGGGGACAGTGTCGTCCTCGTGGACTGTGGGTGGCTCTTCTCTGGCCTCTTCCCACTCCTCCATCATCATCTCCAGGAGGTCGGGGCTGGACTCCTCCGTCTCCGTGCTAGTCGGGGAGCTTCCTGACGATTGCTCAGAGGATCTGGATTCCTGCACAGGAAGAGACTCTCACACAACAGCCCTGCAGCCGGAGGGTGCTGCTTCCCAGCATGCAGACCCCCAGACCACTTCTGGCAGGGACCCTAGCGGGACGGGGAAAAGCGGGAGAAGGACCTCAGCACGCCCTTGGGGTGATGCCCGAGTGTCACTAGGGTTTCACTACAACTCCCTGTCACCCCTCTTGCTCAGGAAAGGCAGCAGTCACCCGCCCAGCTCTGCTGCAGCAACGTTGCTATTGCCGGCCTGGGTGCTAGAGGTACCTTGCAGTCTCAGCCCCCCTGGAGGAGAAAGTGCTCTTTTTCTGCAGAGATTCAAAGTACCTGGCTCCTCTGCGTCTCATCTTGTCTCTTAGCTGTCACTTTGGGTGTCTCCTTTTCTCTCTTAGCCTTCGCTTTGGTCGCTGGCGGGGTTCGCTCTTTCCTTTTTTCCTCTTCCACCAGCTCTCTTTTCTTGTTTTCCTCTTCATCCAAGTATTTCTGGATGTGTTTTGGAAGCTTCTCCTTCTTCTTCTTCGACTGTTTATTCTGGAGGGTGAATTGGCGGGCGTGGAGCGACTCTTCTCTACAGTCCAGTACGACACTTTCCCTGCGGCAGCCCGTGTCAGGTAGCTTTTCTCTCCTCTCAAGCGTTATGGCAATGAAGTCTACTGTTCTGGGTTTGGCCAGAGGAATTAATTTCTCTTTCTCCTCCTTGTCCTTCAGGGAGCTCTCCTGGATGGCCAGTAGCTGCCTGCAAAGACACAAGAGAGTACCTCGGCAGGAGTGCAGGAGGAGCTGGTTCTGGCATTTTGTGCTTCCGAGTGGCGCAGCAGCTGCTTCTGCAGCAGAATGTGCTCTACTTGCCTCCTTGTGATCAAGTCCACAGAGACAGAGAAGACCCCAAGCTGTCAGACTCAGATGTGCCCAACAGCCCCACTAAAACTCAGGATGGCCAGGTCTAGGCCCTCTCTCGCTGGAGCAACGAGCGGAACAGGGTCCTATGCCCGGAGATACCGCTACGCCCTCCAGGTCAGTGCACTGAAGTCTGCTCGGTGGTCCAAAATACAGAGTGCTCACAGGCTGTACAAGCAGGTTGGGCGCTGGGGACGCAGTGTCAAAAGGAGGAGGACACGACCCCGTGAGAAAAGCAATCCTGCCGCTGAGCTCTCTTTGGCCCTTGTCTTTTGCAGGCCCTAAGACCGGCATTAGCACACAAGAGGCTTCTGGTTCCTCAGAGGAATCCTCTGCAGCAACTAACTGCAGAACACTGTTCTCGGCAAGCAGAAAGGTCGGGGTCATTTCAACCTGAAGGGAAAGCCCAAAGACCACCTGCTCCTGGAATGAGCATTTGCAGTTGGTTACTCAACAGATCTGCACACCAGGAGCAAAGAAAGAAATGATGCTGCCAGCAGAGTCTCCCAAGAAGCTACGAGACGCTTGCCGTGCACCAAGGAACCATCAGTGAGTGGGACATGGGGTAACCGCACTTTTGAGTTTGTCTAGCCTCTGTGTCCAGGAGAAACACTTCGCTCCCACAGAGACGAGCGCACGGGGTCCCCCTCATCCGTTCAGGCAAGTGTCTCACCTGGCACGAGGCTCACTCCCCTCAGCTTTCTGACCCTGCCCTGACTTTACAGTCATTGCAGGTAACCGCTTTGGAGAAAGCCTTGCTCGACGGAGGAGGCGCTTCTCGGCGACATCCTCTAGAAACAGGAAATGAGACGATTCTTCAGAACAGCATCTCGGTGTTGTTCTGGGAACCGGGTGCCTATTGTGTCCCGGTTCCAACTGGGCTTGTGCAGGTCTGCTCAAGCCTGTGGCAACACTGACGAAGACGGTTCTTTTCATCCCTTTGGGTGAAAGCTATGTTTCCTGGGAGGTCTTAGGCCTTTTCCGACACTGTTTTTTTGTCCAACTCCTCATGCCTACAGTGCACCATTATTCCCAGGGGAAAACTGTTTTGACGGCTTTCTCTCATCCGTGTGCTGAAAGGGAGGGGTCCCTGGGAGATGATGGTGGTCTCCAAGAGTCATTCTGGGGAGGGGAATCATTTAGCACAAGAGGAGCCAGCTCTTGGATTTCTGGATGGGTCCCATGCACACAGATTTGCTGGTGGGGCAGGTTCACACCAAAGGCATTGCTTCTGAGACATCTGAGAATATGATGGAAAGAAGCAGGGTTAGAGCTTTGCACTGTCTGCAGCACGGGCCGGGCAGTGGAGGCCACTGGGAAGGTGTCCTTCAGCAGTCCCAGTGGCCATTTGTGGCGCAGGGCTGTCCTGAGACCTTGTTCCACAATGGGTCACTGGAGCTTTCCCGTAACGGGTGGAGAGAGTCACAGGAGGTGCCTCTCCCTCTTCCAGGCGTCCTGGGGTAACCTCAGCTCTAATTCCCTCCAGACGTGGAGGAAGGAAAACCTACAGCCCCCTGCCAGCAACCCCCGCTGGTCTCTTACCTTTCTTTCCACTCCCATCACCTTTTCCCCAGCCCTGCTCTGGGGTGGCCTTCACCTGTCCCGTCAGGCCTGCTTTCCCTGTTGGCATTTTAGGCACGGTCTCAAGCTCGTACCTGGAAAGAGGAAGAAGGCACCAGGCTGAAGAAAGGACAACGCATTGTTTCCCAAGGCAGCCGATCCCGGAGGACCATAGTAGGAGGAACTCCAGTGCCTGGAGGGGCAGGCGAGGCCCCGTCAGCCTGGGCCAGTGTTTTTCTGTCCTTCTCACGAGAATGGTCATCCTCCCACAAACCCCCCTTGCTGCTTCTGGGGAAAATGATTCCGCTCTTACTCATAGTGCACATGGAGAGCAGACTCATCTCTAGCGCTCCGATTATCCATCACCCTTTTGAGTTCTGCTCTTGTCCTCCAAGTTTCCTGTAGAGCCTCGCAGATTAATGCCTTTGCAGCTGTAAGGAGTCACCTCCCTCCCCTCAGTCGCCAACGGCACTGCACAGCAACGTTGGCACGAGACAGAGCTCTGCAGAACCCCACCAGATGCCAGCTCCTGTTTGGACAAGAAAGCACCCCTCTACCCCTTGGCCCCAAGCAGAAGGCAGGCTCATGCACAGGAAAGAAAAAGAGCAGGAGAAACCTGGTGGAAAACGTTGCCTAAATGCCTCTCTAGGTCCACAGTAGGACGGATGCATAAAGCATTGTCGCTGTCCCACGTTCCTCCAAATGAAGTCAAACTGAGCAAGAGCAAGCAGGGAGTGCCCTGCCAACAAGGCCTCTGAAACACTCGCTCCTCAATGCCATCACGAGTACAGTTCTCAGCGCCTGGTAAGGCAGCCCTCCCAAGCACGAGCTGAGAAGCTGCTCACTTGCTCAGCCAAGGGCTGCAGGAGCAAACATACCCTGGTAGGACGATAACGCGTCCAGAAGAGGTCTGGGAAGCAGCAGTGTCGTGGCGTGAGATGACCGAGTCCCTCATCTCTGGCATCTGCAACGAGGACGGAGACAGATGACGGGAGATGAGGACGCCGGGAAGGGCTGGCTGCTCAGTCCACCTTAGACCAACGCAAGCAAAGAGCCAGAGCAGCCAAAGGGCTGTGGCCTCAGCAAGCCTTGCTCTGCCTGGGCCTCTGCTCCCTACCCCGAGAGTGGGGCAAGCAGCGCTCCCCAGCATCCACGCTGGCCGCCTGTCACAAAGTGAGGCCCCCTCTGGGGATATCTCTTGCAAAGCCAGACCATTGCACGCAAGGGCAGTGCTCTACAGAGAGCCCGCCGTACTGGAGACCACGAGGAGCCCAAGCGGCTGAACAAGGCATGGCCGGCCAGGAGAAAGCAGCCCCCCAGCTCCCAGAAGGCATTTCGGAAGAACCAGGAGTGGCGCTGGGAAAATGAAAATCCTACCTCGAGAACAGCTTGTAACATCTTGTCAGTCCCATTCAGCCTTTTCAAAAAGTCTGTGTAAAATCTCATTTTTACGTCTTTCCCTGGATGATCAGCATGCCCACGTCCCTCCAAACGAGGGCAACGTTCTTCCTGTTCTCTAGGCAGACACGGAAAAGACGCGTGGTCCTCTCCATGCAAAGCTGCACCATGCCCTCAGAGACAGCGTTGTCTGAGGCTATCTGAGCATACGGCAGTTGCTCAAAATGTTGATGACCTGAAAAACAAGAGAAGAGGAACACATGAACTTGCAGAGCTGCTAAGCAGGCTGCAACCAAAGGTCTGCAGCTTTCAGGCCCTCAGGCAATACACTGCTACTGAGTTGTCCAGCCGGCACAGCGCCTCTGAGGAGAAGCTCGGGTCGTCCCTTCCTGTTAGAAGTGGAAAGTGAGGTGCGGAGCGGACGGCTATGGTTTCCCTGATACAGAAAGGGAAAGAAAGAGTCTTAGGCGCTTGGCACGAAGAAGAGCCGTGACTGCAGGACAAGGCGGGGAGAAAGGCGCCAGGTCCGACGGCAAGCTGGAGGGTGCCCAGGCCATTGGAGCCGTGCCCACACTCGGTGCTCTCTTTGTCATTAGAGAGAAACGCAGCCCAAACACAGACCCAAGCTCTTGGTGCCCCCCACGGTCCTACGACAGCTGCTGCAATGGCAGCAGCGTCTAGAAAGCACAGCCATCGTGGTCACTGGGTTTTGGAACGAACCGTCTTTCCTCTCTGGGTTTCCCCCTTGCAAAGAGGCTGTGAGAGCTGGGAAGAGCCCTGGCATTGGCCTGTACGAGGTCTAGTGCAGCAGAAAGAGGGAGCGAGAGCTGAAACACCACGTAACGAGAAGACACAGCGCCAATAAAACCGGAAGGAAACCTGTTGCTGAAGCAGGTCAAAGAGAGTGTGCTGTTTTGCTGTATTGTCCTCCGGTGATTATTTAAAACAAAAAGGTAGGCAGGGTCCTTTGCACAGCAGGCGGGTTGGGTCGAGCTGAAGCTGTTCTCAGGACTGTGGCGGGAGTTTGGCACTCCGCTCGGTCACCTCTGGACAGCAGAGCACACCTCCCCGCTCTGCTCGAGGGCAAGCGCCGCTTTCAGTCTGTTTGCTTACCAGGAACATCTGTGCAACCATATTGGAGGTCATGATCCCGCACAATAGCATTTGCGAGATGAAACACAGGTCTCTCCACAACCACCAGATCTTTCTCCTTGCTGGCTACTCGCGCTCTGACAACCGCAAAAGTCCCAAGTCCAGGAATGCGGACAGCCTGAAACAGATGAGATGGTGGATCAGAAGTAGTCTTGGAGGGACGGGCGGATGACTTGTCAGAGAATGGTGACGGTGCTTAGTGCCCTGCCCAGGCCTGAGGTACAAAGGAGCAAGATGGGCTCTTTGGAAACCTTGAGAGAAGACAAACAGGGTCTGCGCTTTTCCCTCTCACTCCCCTTCACCCATGAAGAACCACATAGTTCAGGCTAAGCTGACAAACATCCTTTGGCTCAAGAAGCTAAAAGGCGAGGGCGTTCCCCCACTTGGAATAAACCTTGAAGTGCCCCAGGCTTCCAAGTTTTGCCACGCAACTCCGACCGTGGGGACTCCAGAAGCCCCAGAAAAAGTCCGGCCCTTTTTCCGAGACCAGGCCTGGACTTTATTGTACATCTGAACGGACAGAGGAGGTGGTCCGTCGCACATCTGTGCATCGCGGTGTCATGCTGGGGCACTGTTCCTGCTTTCAAAGGAGGGCAAGAGCAATTGCACTCCATGGCCAAGGGCTGTCAGCACTTCATCAACCTTCATCAGGATGTAAGGGGAGGAGAAGGAGGTAAGTCCTACCTGGTGGAGAGCCAGCTGTTGGCTGAGGTAACACGATGCGCTGGCCCAAATCTTAGCGCACTCTGGAAAAATGAGGGAAAGACATGTCGTGCTCTGAGGCAGCAACCTCAAAACCATTCAGCCCACTCCTGTCCAAGGACCGATGCATTTCTAACACAAGCGTTTCAGATGGTCTCTCTAGAGGCCGGCAAGAACCAAAGGACACCTCAGCCTGCCTCCAGGAGGGCTCCTTTCCTTTCAGGTGCAGCTCTCCAGGGTGTGACCCACTCCCACGGGAAAGCGGCAGTGGATTGCCATGCCAGCGAGGGCACGGCGCTGTGCTCCACGGAAGTCTGGGAAGCTCAGGGCAGGCCCTGGTGTCTCCCCAGCAGGGGCCGGTTTCCCTGTGTCGCATCTCTGAACACACCGACTTTGCATGGCCCACGAGCACCTCAGCTCTTCCACTCAGACGTGAGCTCAGGGTGGGCAATGCCCACCACCAGGCAAGGAGTGGCCCTTTGGGGCCAGGGACGTCTGCCTGGGGTGCCCCAGGAAGGCAGGGGCCACGTCAGGAAGAGAACCAGGAGCCATGGCTGCCAAAGCAGCCCCTCAAGCCCTTAGGAATGGTCAAGCAGGTCCCTCCTTGCAGCCACCCCCACAGCCCTCAGGGTTTCCATGCCTGTTTTCAGAGATGTCCTTGACCCGACAACACTCATGAATTGGGTCTGAAGGCCAGGACTCTGGAGCTTCTGAGCTGTTGGAGAAAAGCGAGGCCGCAAGAAGAGGTCTTTTGCCATCTTAGTTGCACCCTTGCTCCAGGTCAACAACTGCAGCAGGTGGCTGGCCGATGGCTTTCTTGCTTCCTGCAAAAAGCCGCCTCCTCCTCTCTGCTCTTCTCCTCCTCCTCTGCCCTTCACCACCCCCAGCGCTGTTGGCCTGCCTCTCTCCGCCTTCTCCTCCTCCTTACTGCAGAGCAGCTCCTACGGAGCAGAGCGGTGGCGAGAGCAGCCCCCAGCGCCTGGAGTCCCCTCGGCCTCGCCGGGGTGTGTGGGGCGGATGCTGGTCACGATGGGGAAAGGGAGGCTGTCACCACTGTGATGTGGGGCTGTCCCACTGTGACCCCAGACCGTGTCACAGAGGGGCTGCACACACCCGCCCCCTCTCCCCACCCACCCAGGCCCTGCCAGGGATCTCTGCAGTGGGCAGGGGCTTCAGGGAGCTTCCCCCACCTCGCTGTCTCCTGACCAGGAGGGGCTTCCCCCAGCTGGGACTCACCCCTGCCGTGCCCCCACTGGGGACACCGGGCTGTAAGTGCTTATGGGCTTCCTTCTACCCTTCCCTGCTTCTTCCTGCCTCTCTTACCCAACACGTCTGCAGCGGGGAGCGGCGGGCTGCCCTGGCTGGCGGAGCTTTGGCAGGCGGTGGCTGCTCACCCCTGGTTTGGAGCTGACTGGAACCGTCTCCGACTGGCCCTGGCAGCACCTGACCCGCTCCCACGCGGGTTCTGCTGCAGCTCACGCTGCTCACCCCGTGCCATCCACGCCCAGCGCAGAGCACCCTCGCCCCTGTGAAACACCTGTTTAAGGACCCTTGGGACACGCAACTGGAAAGGAAGATCTTGCGGAGGCAGGATAGTGCTTTTCTGGGCCTTATCTTGGGTAATTGTTTCAGAAAACAAACAGGCTTGAGACAGCATCGCCCCCGCATCCATGACAGGAAGGGGGGTGGGGGGAGGCATCGAAATCACTAGCCTCAAACCCCCCAACTCCTTTTGAGAAGGTTCAAGAACAACAGACTACACGTGCAAAGTAATTAGCATACGCAGGGGGACTGGAGCTATAATAGCGCAACTCAGAGGGGCTGGGTGCACGCGCCCACCGTCCGACGGACCCGGACCAGCGACATCGCTGGAACCCACGGTGGTGACCTTTCCTTTCCCTTTCTCTTTCCTTTACCTCTATCTTTCCGTCTTACTCTCTCTCTCTTTTCCGTATGTTACAAACCGTTACAGTCCTTCATATGATTTAAATAGCTTATCCCTTTATATGATTCAAGGTTTACATAGCTTCTGCCATAAATAAAGCTTTTCTGTCGATCGTTTGGTGTTAAGCCACCTTAATTTAGCCCAAGGGTATCCCAAACATCAGTTATCTCAGCGTGAGTCATCCAGGACGGCCCTCTCAGGACACGAGATACTCCTTGAGACGTAAACCGTTGACCGAGTCTGGGACCAGGATTGGAGCCCGCCACACCTAGACTCCTCTCTGAGAAGGAGTTCAGAAAGCAAGGGGGTCCTTTCCGAACCTCGTGACTCAACAGGAGCGTGTCCCTGGCCACTGATGAATGACGAGTGAAGCGCACCACTCGGTCCGCAACACACCGTCACAGTGATGGGGAGAAAGAGCCCTGCCTGGGCGGGGCTTGGGGCAGTTTTGGGGTGCCGGCAGTGTGGGTTGCTGAGGCTGGGGATCCCCGAGCACAGCAGAGGGGCTGCACTGAAGGAGCGGGACCTGGTGGGGACGGCTCTGCCCTGGAGCACCCCAGGAGCTTCCAGCCAAGGGACAAAGGGCCTCAGGAGAGGCCCCCGGAGCTGAGCCCATGGCGGAGGCCAGCATGGGGAGGCCTTTGCTGACAAACCCAAGGACAATCGACCATCTCCCAGCCCTCGCCTGAACACATCTCGCCCCAGGGCCATCCGAGTAGACAGAGGTCGTCTCTGCCCTGGCTGGCAGCGGGCAGCCAACGGCTTCTTCTTGGGCACTGCCACCCCCGAGGAGGACCAGGATCTCCCGATGGGCAGAGGAGGCTCAGGCACACTCAGACATGCTGCTTCCTCCCCAGGGGCTCCCAGCACCGAGCTAGAAAGCATCTCTGCACCCACCTCTCCCAGGAAAACTCTTTCCCCTGGTCCCCAGTACTGACACACCAAAAGGCCAGGGAGACGTCTCGAGGACATCGGGTGCCAGAGACGCAGTGAAGAGGGCAGCGAGGTGGGGGAAAATCTGCCAAAGGACATCTGGGAAGCAACCCCTCTCCTCCCCATCTTGTTTTAGCCTGGTCTCTCTCTCTCTGCCTTGGTGGTATTTGGGTGCTCCCGAGCCAGGGACTCCCCATCCTCTGGACAAGGAGAGAGGAGGGAAAGATGGAGGTGGGGGCAGGGCAAGAGAGAAGTCCGTCAGGAGAGAAGAAAAGGACATTCAAGGGGCCGCAAGGCACAGGCAGGGAAGCTCGGAATCCCACAGACCCCAAAGCTTCACGGGCTGCAAATGCCATAACAAATCTCCTGAACAAGGCTGACAGGATTTCCCCAAGCCTAAAGCTGAGCTCATGTCTATTTTACCCCTTAGCCCTGGGCTGATGTTTTGCCTCCCGCAAAAGAACTGTCGATGACTGCCAGCCACGCTGCTGGCAATATTACCAAATGCTACCTGCTTCCCAAGAGATCTCGCCCCGTCCCCCCTTTCCCTTATATTAAAAATACCTCTTTTCGGTCGCGTGGCACCGTTGTGTCGCTTACCGCCCAACTGCAGGAGAGGAGCCGATGGAGTCCCCGATCAACAGGTCGGTGCACACTGGAGTCGTCGGTTCTCTCCTCCCCGTCGGATGCAGCAAGATGAACCGGGCAAGGCTGTCAGCACGGTCCCATCTGGGTCGCCAAAACTGTTGTCCCTCAAGTGGGGTCGTTTAGCCGGTGTGCAAAACGCCAATATACACACCGGGTAGAGGTATTCTAATTTAATTCGTGTTTGTCTCATCCCTAATGAAAGGCACAGCACGCATTTATTTCACTCCACATGCTCGAAGGGGAAGGGGCTTCTGGGAGCAGGGGGCGACCACAGCCTAGGGGTGTGATTTTTACTATGTTAATGAGCTAAGTTCACCCAGCGTTCACAGTTCTGTTTCCCTTCTCCGGAATGCTCGCTCAGTTACAAATCCAAGGGCTCAAACAAGGATGTGCCGTCCCTGGGCCCCTTGATTAGGCTTCCTTATCCCGTTGTTTTGTCTCCCATACTCCCTGCTCCAGGGCCCGCTGTCCTCTCCTAAATCGCTCCTTCACTTTTGCATCGGTAAATCGTTCCTTCTTGCATCACCTCTGTCAGTCCGTCCCTCTGTCCTCCTTCCTGTCCTCCTTCTTCTCTCCCCGTCCCTCTGTCCTGCTGCTTAGCACCATTTTTCTTCCTGCACCTCCCCGTCCCCTTCCCCTCCGTCTCTTTCCCGCTCTAGCCCTCTGCCCTGCTCCTCACCAGTATTTTTCCTTCCTCCATTCCCTGCCCAGCTCCCCCGCTGTTCTCCCCGTCCCTCTGTCCATCTCCTGTCCCTCTCTTCCCACCCCGCTGCCCTCTCCCACCCCTCTCTCTGCAGCTCTGTCTGTCTGTCTGTCTGTGTCTGTCTGTCTGTCTGTCTCTCTCTCTCCTCCTCCTCCTCCCTGCTCCACCGGGGCCCCGGGGCCTGGCGCTGCGCAGCCCCGAGGAAGCGGCCGTGGGGGCTGGGGGGGGCCGGGCTGGGGGTGGGGTGGGGGGTGTGAGAGAGGGAGTAAATAAGGCGCACCCCGCGGCATGCTGGGAGCTGTAGTCCTGGGGCACGGGGCTGCCAGGCGGCCATGTTGGTTCCCAGGGCATGCCGGGAGCTGTAGTCCTGCGGCACGGGGCTGCCAGGCGGCCATGTTGGTCTCGGGAGGCGCAGCCTCTGCTCGAGCTGCGGCCCGGCTGAGGTGTGAGCTGGGGCCTCCTGTGAGGCGAGCGAGGACCTTGGGCGGGCGTGGGGGGGTCTCCTGGCCGCTGGGCACCCAGAGGTGGCGGAGGGGAGCTCCAAACCACGCGGTGCGACAGCCTCCCTGTCAGCTGGAGTCAGGCCCAGCCGGGGCAGCCCCGAGAGTGTCCCAGGAGCTGAGGAGGGGAAGGAGACAGGGACCTGGCTTGCTCTGGCTCGTACAGGTGCTTGTGAGGTCCTAAGTGCCTGAGAAGGTTTTAGCAGAGGAGCAGGCCCTTTGCTAGCGCAGGTGCTTGTGATGGCGCATCATCCCAAGCAGGTGATAGGTCAGGAGGAATCTCCCGGTTTGTGCAGCTGCTTTGGGATGTTGCTGGTGGCTGAGGAAGTGTCAGAGCAGGAGCAGGCCCCCGGCTTGCGCAGGTGCTTGTGATGTCATAGGTGGCTGAGTAGGTGATAGGGCAGGAGCAGGCCCCTGGCTTCTGCAGCTGCCTGTGAGGTAACTGATGGCTCTGATGTAGGTGATAGGAAAGAAGCATGCCCCTGACGTAGTCAGGTGCCTGGAAGGCCACTTGTTGGCTGAGTAGCCAATAGGTGCTGAGCAGGACAGTTACATCCCTTTGCTTTACTTACCCCAGGACCCTGGGTGTGGTGGGAGGGGGTGACAAGGCCCCAGAGTCTGTGGGGATACACCCCACCAGTGTCATCTACACGCAACAACTCGGACCTGGGGCCGCTGGGCCTGATCAATGGGGCTCTGCCCGGAGGCTCACCTCAGCCCCCCAGAGATCATCTCTTGGTCTCCTGCTCTCAGCTCTCTCCTCGCAACCCGGAGGGCTGGCTCCTGGTCACGCCCCAGCTTCCTTCATCTCAGGGAGCCCCACGGTCGGTGCTGAGGCTGTGCAGCCGGTATCGACCTTCAGCCCTGCGCTGGGGCATCGGACACGGCGAGGGGCGAGGCACAGCAGGGGCTTGGCATCTCACCCAGCCTTTCTTTCCGCTTGCAGCCCAGCTACGCTTTCCCCGGCCCCGCTGGCGCATCAATAGTGGAGACCAGGGGAAAGAGCTTTCCTGGCAGGGGCAATGGGAGAGGTGGGTGCGGAGATGCTTTCTAGGTCGGTGCTGGGAGCCCCCGAGGAGGAAGCAGCATGACGGAAGGTGCCTGATCCTCCCCTGCGCATCGGGAGACCCTGCTGCTCGCTCCTCAGGGGTGGCAGCGCCCAAGGAGAGGCTGCTGGCTGCTCCTCCTCCTCCTCCCTCCTTTCTCTCCCCCCCGGGGAAAAATCCCCTCCTCAGCAGGGATGTGCAGCCACAGCAGGGCACGCTGCCAGGGTCCAGGAGGTGCACGGGCCACAAAGAGCAGGGCTGCAGCCGAGCCAGTACAGCAAAGCCTTGGGAGAGCGCTGCCCTTGGAGCAGGACTGAAGCCCTCTTTCCTGCAGTGGCCTTTCTCGGCCCCACCAAAGCTCACCCACTGCCGAGTGCAGATTTCAGAGCCAGCAAGGAAAGACCGTCACAGTGTCAGACGCAGTGGTTTGCAGATGGGGCTTTACTGAACAGACAGAAGCGTTGCTGTTAACAGCCTGGCTGGTCGGCACTGGCGCTCGTCATGCTGGAGGACGCTCTTGCTGGACATCTCTGTCGGGAGCCTCTGTGCCCGAGAGGCTCTCCTGGCGCTGGCCGACGTGGACTAGATCTGCTCCCCGGAGCTGAGGAGTTGAATACAAAGCTCTGTAGTCTTGTATGCACAGAGAGGTGCAGAGCAACACTACAAGTCTAGTCAGGACACGTGTGGTGGGATCTGCTGCTGTCTGGAGAGAGCAGGCCCATGGTCCCTGTAAAGACAATCCCAGCCTGCTGCTCTCCACGCCGCGAGGGCTGTCAGGAAAAGACCCTCTTTGCCCCGGGGCTGTGGGGAGTCAAAGGAAGGAAGGGCACTGCTGGGCAGGGGCAAACACCGGGCATGTTTGGAGAGTCTTACCTGAGGGACTCCTCCTCACCACCACGGCAACGGGCTCTTCCCTCTACCTTCTCGAGGAGGCGGGTTGCTGCTCCTCGCAAAGCCCAGTGGGTCCATGGGGAAAGGCTCCTACCGCAGCAAGGACAAAGTCTCACATCTCGACCGAGACCCTCCCGTCTCTCCCCTCTCCCAGTCGCCCCCACCCCCACGATCCCATTCAACCCCACAGCCCCCTCGGTGCCGGCTGTGCTTGGGGCTGCAGAGAGGTACCTGGCATCGGGGACTGACCCGTGCCATTCCCATGGCATGAGAAAGGAGAGGATGCTGTCCGTGTCCAGCCCCGTGGCTCTGGGATTTGCTTCCCCCACCCACCTCGGGGTCACCAGCCCCCAGCTGGCCCGGGTCTGGCCCGAAGCTGGCCCGCACTCACCTTTTCAGAGGTGAGGACTCCGGGAGGCAAAGACTCAACTTGTCCTCTGGGCTCTCCTCATCCTCCACGGGTGGCTCTTTTCTGCCCTCTCCCCGCCGCTCTGGAGTGCCACGAATGCAGGAGCCCTGCACAGAGAGAGAGGGGTGAGCACAGGAGATGTGGCTGGGCAGCAGGGAAGGCGCCTCGAGCTGCTACAGCCCCACACAGGACAGTCAGCCCCCACGCTCCTAGGGCTCGGGGACCTTCCCACCTTGGCTCCCTGGCAGGAGAGGAATGCTCTTTTCCTAATTGTTTTTCACTGCCTGCAGTACCTGGGCCTCCCATTGCTCTCGCTCCTCTTTCCAAGCCTTCGAGGGTGCCACTTTTGCTCTTGCCTTCGGCTGGCACGTCTTGCGCAAGGAGTCCCAGAGCTTGCATCTTTCCTCCTCGCTGCACACGCGGGGCTGTGCCTGCAGGGCCACAGCAATGCACCAGCAGGCGGTGTTAGTCTGCCCGGCAGAGGGCTGGGGGGATTTCAGCTCTCCCCCGTCCTTCCGCCCCGTCTTCTTCAGCCTCCCCGTCAGCCCTGGTTTGCTCGCAGTCCTCACAGGCCCGACTGCAGAGCCTTTCTGCAATGACCCCTGAGCCAAGGGACCACGGGGCTGAAAGCAACCCAGCTGCCTGCTATCGCAGACAAGCCTGGCAGTGCCGTTGCCATTACAGACACCACCAAATCAAGTCTTTGGGTGTTTCTGGAGATGACAGGAGTGAAGGCTGTCTTCTAAATGGACAGAACAACCTGCTGCCTCTCGAGAAAGCCTCAGGAGAAGCGTTTCGGCCTTCAGCTAAGCACACGGTCTTGTAAGACATGACATCCGTGTAACTATGCTTTTTTACAGGTGGATATGACACGGTCCCTCCAGGAGCCCTTCCCACGTACCGGTCCTGTCCTCCTCTTCCCTGGCGTAGCAGGGGGCGCAGGTTGGGGTCCAGCTTCCTGCACTTTTTGGCTGCTGTGTGCCTCTTTCCCCGACCGACGCCACTGCAGCACTGCCAGCTCGCTGCGGACACACAGCGGGAGGAGGTGCTGTGAGCACAGGGAGACCGCTCTCCAGCCGGGGCTCCCAAGCTGGGCGCCTGCCACGGCCACAGAAGACGGCTCTGTCGAGAGGCCGGTGCCAGGAAAAGCGCCTCTCTCCCCCGGTGCTGCATGGAGCAGGAGGAAGGGCACTGCGGGAGAGGAAGCACTGCTCGTGTCTGGAGAGATTTACCACTTGAGCTTGTCCTGCAGATCTGTCCGGTCATCCCTCTGCCCGCCGTGCCTGCGGGCGACCTGCCCCAGGAGGCACGTCACCACCTCCCGCAGGGTCTGGTGTGTCTGCGGGGAAAGGCTCCTGCAACAGCAAGGACAAAGTCTCTCTGACCTTTTGGCTGTGACCCTCCCGCCTCTTCCCGTACCCAGTTCCACGCGTATATGGCCCCATTTGGCCCCACAGCCCCTTCGAGGCAGGAGGAGTTTCAAGCACCTGCTTTGGCCCCTGCCGTGGGGCTCTAACCCAGCTCATTCCCATGGCTGGAGAAATCCCCAGGCGCTCTATGTGTCCCCAGGGCTCAGGGGTTGGCTGCCTTGACTCACCATCGGTGGCTCACCGCCACCCCACTGCCCCAGGCCTTGGCTGGAGCTGGCGCACTCTTACCGTCTAGGGGGGACAGTGTCGTCCTCGTGGACTGTGGGTGGCTCTTCTCTGGCCTCTTCCCACTCCTCCATCATCATCTCCAGGAGGTCGGGGCTGGACTCCTCCGTCTCCGTGCTAGTCGGGGAGCTTCCTGACGATTGCTCAGAGGATCTGGATTCCTGCACAGGAAGAGACTCTCACACAACAGCCCTGCAGCCGGAGGGTGCTGCTTCCCAGCATGCAGACCCCCAGACCACTTCTGGCAGGGACCCTAGCGGGACGGGGAAAAGCGGGAGAAGGACCTCAGCACGCCCTTGGGGTGATGCCCGAGTGTCACTAGGGTTTCACTACAACTCCCTGTCACCCCTCTTGCTCAGGAAAGGCAGCAGTCACCCGCCCAGCTCTGCTGCAGCAACGTTGCTATTGCCGGCCTGGGTGCTAGAGGTACCTTGCAGTCTCAGCCCCCCTGGAGGAGAAAGTGCTCTTTTTCTGCAGAGATTCAAAGTACCTGGCTCCTCTGCGTCTCATCTTGTCTCTTAGCTGTCACTTTGGGTGTCTCCTTTTCTCTCTTAGCCTTCGCTTTGGTCGCTGGCGGGGTTCGCTCTTTCCTTTTTTCCTCTTCCACCAGCTCTCTTTTCTTGTTTTCCTCTTCATCCAAGTATTTCTGGATGTGTTTTGGAAGCTTCTCCTTCTTCTTCTTCGACTGTTTATTCTGGAGGGTGAATTGGCGGGCGTGGAGCGACTCTTCTCTACAGTCCAGTACGACACTTTCCCTGCGGCAGCCCGTGTCAGGTAGCTTTTCTCTCCTCTCAAGCGTTATGGCAATGAAGTCTACTGTTCTGGGTTTGGCCAGAGGAATTAATTTCTCTTTCTCCTCCTTGTCCTTCAGGGAGCTCTCCTGGATGGCCAGTAGCTGCCTGCAAAGACACAAGAGAGTACCTCGGCAGGAGTGCAGGAGGAGCTGGTTCTGGCATTTTGTGCTTCCGAGTGGCGCAGCAGCTGCTTCTGCAGCAGAATGTGCTCTACTTGCCTCCTTGTGATCAAGTCCACAGAGACAGAGAAGACCCCAAGCTGTCAGACTCAGATGTGCCCAACAGCCCCACTAAAACTCAGGATGGCCAGGTCTAGGCCCTCTCTTGCTGGAGCAACGAGCGGAACAGGGTCCTATGCCCGGAGATACCGCTACGCCCTCCAGGTCAGTGCACTGAAGTCTGCTCGGTGGTCCAAAATACAGAGTGCTCACAGGCTGTACAAGCAGGTTGGGCGCTGGGGACGCAGTGTCAAAAGGAGGAGGACACGACCCCGTGAGAAAAGCAATCCTGCCACTGAGCTCTCTTTGGCCCTTGTCTTTTGCAGGCCCTAAGACCGGCATTAGCACACAAGAGGCTTCTGGTTCCTCAGAGGAATCCTCTGCAGCAACTAACTGCAGAACACTGTTCTCGGCAAGCAGAAAGGTCGGGGTCATTTCAACCTGAAGGGAAAGCCCAAAGACCACCTGCTCCTGGAATGAGCATTTGCAGTTGGTTACTCAACAGATCTGCACACCAGGAGCAAAGAAAGAAATGATGCTGCCAGCAGAGTCTCCCAAGAAGCTACGAGACGCTTGCCGTGCACCAAGGAACCATCAGTGAGTGGGACATGGGGTAACCGCACTTTTGAGTTTGTCTAGCCTCTGTGTCCAGGAGAAACACTTCGCTCCCACAGAGACGAGCGCACGGGGTCCCCCTCATCCGTTCAGGCAAGTGTCTCACCTGGCACGAGGCTCACTCCCCTCAGCTTTCTGACCCTGCCCTGACTTTACAGTCATTGCAGGTAACCGCTTTGGAGAAAGCCTTGCTCGACGGAGGAGGCGCTTCTCGGCGACATCCTCTAGAAACAGGAAATGAGACGATTCTTCAGAACAGCATCTCGGTGTTGTTCTGGGAACCGGGTGCCTATTGTGTCCCGGTTCCAACTGGGCTTGTGCAGGTCTGCTCAAGCCTGTGGCAACACTGACGAAGACGGTTCTTTTCATCCCTTTGGGTGAAAGCTATGTTTCCTGGGAGGTCTTAGGCCTTTTCCGACACTGTTTTTTTGTCCAACTCCTCATGCCTACAGTGCACCATTATTCCCAGGGGAAAACTGTTTTGACGGCTTTCTCTCATCCGTGTGCTGAAAGGGAGGGGTCCCTGGGAGATGATGGTGGTCTCCAAGAGTCATTCTGGGGAGGGGAATCATTTAGCACAAGAGGAGCCAGCTCTTGGATTTCTGGATGGGTCCCATGCACACAGATTTGCTGGTGGGGCAGGTTCACACCAAAGGCATTGCTTCTGAGACATCTGAGAATATGATGGAAAGAAGCAGGGTTAGAGCTTTGCACTGTCTGCAGCACGGGCCGGGCAGTGGAGGCCACTGGGAAGGTGTCCTTCAGCAGTCCCAGTGGCCATTTGTGGCGCAGGGCTGTCCTGAGACCTTGTTCCACAATGGGTCACTGGAGCTTTCCCGTAACGGGTAGAGAGAGTCACAGGAGGTGCCTCTCCCTCTTCCAGGCGTCCTGGGGTAACCTCAGCTCTAATTCCCTCCAGACGTGGAGGAAGGAAAACCTACAGCCCCCTGCCAGCAACCCCCGCTGGTCTCTTACCTTTCTTTCCACTCCCATCACCTTTTCCCCAGCCCTGCTCTGGGGTGGCCTTCACCTGTCCCGTCAGGCCTGCTTTCCCTGTTGGCATTTTAGGCACGGTCTCAAGCTCGTACCTGGAAAGAGGAAGAAGGCACCAGGCTGAAGAAAGGACAACGCATTGTTTCCCAAGGCAGCCGATCCCGGAGGACCATAGTAGGAGGAACTCCAGTGCCTGGAGGGGCAGGCGAGGCCCCGTCAGCCTGGGCCAGTGTTTTTCTGTCCTTCTCACGAGAATGGTCATCCTCCCACAAACCCCCCTTGCTGCTTCTGGGGAAAATGATTCCGCTCTTACTCATAGTGCACATGGAGAGCAGACTCATCTCTAGCGCTCCGATTATCCATCACCCTTTTGAGTTCTGCTCTTGTCCTCCAAGTTTCCTGTAGAGCCTCGCAGATTAATGCCTTTGCAGCTGTAAGGAGTCACCTCCCTCCCCTCAGTCGCCAACGGCACTGCACAGCAACGTTGGCACGAGACAGAGCTCTGCAGAACCCCACCAGATGCCAGCTCCTGTTTGGACAAGAAAGCACCCCTCTACCCCTTGGCCCCAAGCAGAAGGCAGGCTCATGCACAGGAAAGAAAAAGAGCAGGAGAAACCTGGTGGAAAACGTTGCCTAAATGCCTCTCTAGGTCCACAGTAGGACGGATGCATAAAGCATTGTCGCTGTCCCACGTTCCTCCAAATGAAGTCAAACTGAGCAAGAGCAAGCAGGGAGTGCCCTGCCAACAAGGCCTCTGAAACACTCGCTCCTCAATGCCATCACGAGTACAGTTCTCAGCGCCTGGTAAGGCAGCCCTCCCAAGCACGAGCTGAGAAGCTGCTCACTTGCTCAGCCAAGGGCTGCAGGAGCAAACATACCCTGGTAGGACGATAACGCGTCCAGAAGAGGTCTGGGAAGCAGCAGTGTCGTGGCGTGAGATGACCGAGTCCCTCATCTCTGGCATCTGCAACGAGGACGGAGACAGATGACGGGAGATGAGGACGCCGGGAAGGGCTGGCTGCTCAGTCCACCTTAGACCAACGCAAGCAAAGAGCCAGAGCAGCCAAAGGGCTGTGGCCTCAGCAAGCCTTGCTCTGCCTGGGCCTCTGCTCCCTACCCCGAGAGTGGGGCAAGCAGCGCTCCCCAGCATCCACGCTGGCCGCCTGTCACAAAGTGAGGCCCCCTCTGGGGATATCTCTTGCAAAGCCAGACCATTGCACGCAAGGGCAGTGCTCTACAGAGAGCCCGCCGTACTGGAGACCACGAGGAGCCCAAGCGGCTGAACAAGGCATGGCCGGCCAGGAGAAAGCAGCCCCCCAGCTCCCAGAAGGCATTTCGGAAGAACCAGGAGTGGCGCTGGGAAAATGAAAATCCTACCTCGAGAACAGCTTGTAACATCTTGTCAGTCCCATTCAGCCTTTTCAAAAAGTCTGTGTAAAATCTCATTTTTACGTCTTTTCCCTGGATGATCAGCATGCCCACGTCCCTCCAAACGAGGGCAACGTTCTTCCTGTTCTCTAGGCAGACACGGAAAAGACGCGTGGTCCTCTCCATGCAAAGCTGCACCATGCCCTCAGAGACAGCGTTGTCTGAGGCTATCTGAGCATACGGCAGTTGCTCAAAATGTTGATGACCTGAAAAACAAGAGAAGAGGAACACATGAACTTGCAGAGCTGCTAAGCAGGCTGCAACCAAAGGTCTGCAGCTTTCAGGCCCTCAGGCAATACACTGCTACTGAGTTGTCCAGCCGGCACAGCGCCTCTGAGGAGAAGCTCGGGTCGTCCCTTCCTGTTAGAAGTGGAAAGTGAGGTGCGGAGCGGACGGCTATGGTTTCCCTGATACAGAAAGGGAAAGAAAGAGTCTTAGGCGCTTGGCACGAAGAAGAGCCGTGACTGCAGGACAAGGCGGGGAGAAAGGCGCCAGGTCCGACGGCAAGCTGGAGGGTGCCCAGGCCATTGGAGCCGTGCCCACACTCGGTGCTCTCTTTGTCATTAGAGAGAAACGCAGCCCAAACACAGACCCAAGCTCTTGGTGCCCCCCACGGTCCTACGACAGCTGCTGCAATGGCAGCAGCGTCTAGAAAGCACAGCCATCGTGGTCACTGGGTTTTGGAACGAACCGTCTTTCCTCTCTGGGTTTCCCCCTTGCAAAGAGGCTGTGAGAGCTGGGAAGAGCCCTGGCATTGGCCTGTACGAGGTCTAGTGCAGCAGAAAGAGGGAGCGAGAGCTGAAACACCACGTAACGAGAAGACACAGCGCCAATAAAACCGGAAGGAAACCTGTTGCTGAAGCAGGTCAAAGAGAGTGTGCTGTTTTGCTGTATTGTCCTCCGGTGATTATTTAAAACAAAAAGGTAGGCAGGGTCCTTTGCACAGCAGGCGGGTTGGGTCGAGCTGAAGCTGTTCTCAGGACTGTGGCGGGAGTTTGGCACTCCGCTCGGTCACCTCTGGACAGCAGAGCACACCTCCCCGCTCTGCTCGAGGGCAAGCGCCGCTTTCAGTCTGTTTGCTTACCAGGAACATCTGTGCAACCATATTGGAGGTCATGATCCCGCACAATAGCATTTGCGAGATGAAACACAGGTCTCTCCACAACCACCAGATCTTTCTCCTTGCTGGCTACTCGCGCTCTGACAACCGCAAAAGTCCCAAGTCCAGGAATGCGGACAGCCTGAAACAGATGAGATGGTGGATCAGAAGTAGTCTTGGAGGGACGGGCGGATGACTTGTCAGAGAATGGTGACGGTGCTTAGTGCCCTGCCCAGGCCTGAGGTACAAAGGAGCAAGATGGGCTCTTTGGAAACCTTGAGAGAAGACAAACAGGGTCTGCGCTTTTCCCTCTCACTCCCCTTCACCCATGAAGAACCACATAGTTCAGGCTAAGCTGACAAACATCCTTTGGCTCAAGAAGCTAAAAGGCGAGGGCGTTCCCCCACTTGGAATAAACCTTGAAGTGCCCCAGGCTTCCAAGTTTTGCCACGCAACTCCGACCGTGGGGACTCCAGAAGCCCCAGAAAAAGTCCGGCCCTTTTTCCGAGACCAGGCCTGGACTTTATTGTACATCTGAACGGACAGAGGAGGTGGTCCGTCGCACATCTGTGCATCGCGGTGTCATGCTGGGGCACTGTTCCTGCTTTCAAAGGAGGGCAAGAGCAATTGCACTCCATGGCCAAGGGCTGTCAGCACTTCATCAACCTTCATCAGGATGTAAGGGGAGGAGAAGGAGGTAAGTCCTACCTGGTGGAGAGCCAGCTGTTGGCTGAGGTAACACGATGCGCTGGCCCAAATCTTAGCGCACTCTGGAAAAATGAGGGAAAGACATGTCGTGCTCTGAGGCAGCAACCTCAAAACCATTCAGCCCACTCCTGTCCAAGGACCGATGCATTTCTAACACAAGCGTTTCAGATGGTCTCTCTAGAGGCCGGCAAGAACCAAAGGACACCTCAGCCTGCCTCCAGGAGGGCTCCTTTCCTTTCAGGTGCAGCTCTCCAGGGTGTGACCCACTCCCACGGGAAAGCGGCAGTGGATTGCCATGCCAGCGAGGGCACTGGCGCTGTGCTCCACGGAAGTCTGGGAAGCTCAGGGCAGGCCCTGGTGTCTCCCCAGCAGGGGCCGGTTTCCCTGTGTCGCATCTCTGAACACACCGACTTTGCATGGCCCACGAGCACCTCAGCTCTTCCACTCAGACGTGAGCTCAGGGTGGGCAATGCCCACCACCAGGCAAGGAGTGGCCCTTTGGGGCCAGGGACGTCTGCCTGGGGTGCCCCAGGAAGGCAGGGGCCACGTCAGGAAGAGAACCAGGAGCCATGGCTGCCAAAGCAGCCCCTCAAGCCCTTAGGAATGGTCAAGCAGGTCCCTCCTTGCAGCCACCCCCACAGCCCTCAGGGTTTCCATGCCTGTTTTCAGAGATGTCCTTGACCCGACAACACTCATGAATTGGGTCTGAAGGCCAGGACTCTGGAGCTTCTGAGCTGTTGGAGAAAAGCGAGGCCGCAAGAAGAGGTCTTTTGCCATCTTAGTTGCCACCCTTGCTCCAGGTCAACAACTGCAGCAGGTGGCTGGCCGATGGCTTTCTTGCTTCCTGCAAAAAGCCGCCTCCTCCTCTCTGCTCTTCTCCTCCTCCTCTGCCCTTCACCACCCCCAGCGCTGTTGGCCTGCCTCTCTCCGCCTTCTCCTCCTCCTTACTGCAGAGCAGCTCCTACGGAGCAGAGCGGTGGCGAGAGCAGCCCCCAGCGCCTGAAGTCCCCTCGGCCTCGCCGGGGTGTGTGGGGCGGATGCTGGTCACGATGGGGAAAGGGAGGCTGTCACCACTGTGATGTGGGGCTGTCCCACTGTGACCCCAGACCGTGTCACAGAGGGGCTGCACACACCCGCCCCCTCTCCCCACCCACCCAGGCCCTGCCAGGGTCTCTGCAGTGGGCAGGGGCTTCAGGGAGCTTCCCCCACCTCGCTGTCTCCTGACCAGGAGGGGCTTCCCCAGCTGGGACTCACCCCTGCCGTGCCCCCACTGGGGACACCGGGCTGTAAGTGCTTATGGGCTTCCTTCTACCCTTCCCTGCTTCTTCCTGCCTCTCTTACCCAACACGTCTGCAGCGGGGAGCGGCGGGCTGCCCTGGCTGGCGGAGCTTTGGCAGGCGGTGGCTGCTCACCCCTGGTTTGGAGCTGACTGGAACCGTCTCCGACTGGCCCTGGCAGCACCTGACCCGCTCCCACGCGGGTTCTGCTGCAGCTCACGCTGCTCACCCCGTGCCATCCACGCCCAGCGCAGAGCACCCTCGCCCCTGTGAAACACCTGTTTAAGGACCCTTGGGACACGCAACTGGAAAGGAAGATCTTGCGGAGGCAGGATAGTGCTTTTCTGGGCCTTATCTTGGGTAATTGTTTCAGAAAACAAACAGGCTTGAGACAGCATCGCCCCCGCATCCATGACAGGAAGGGGGGTGGGGGGAGGCATCGAAATCACTAGCCTCAAACCCCCCAACTCCTTTTGAGAAGGTTCAAGAACAACAGACTACACGTGCAAAGTAATTAGCATACGCAGGGGGACTGGAGCTATAAATAGCGCAACTCAGAGGGGCTGGGTGCACGCGCCCACCGTCCGACGGACCCGGACCAGCGACATCGCTGGAACCCACGGTGGTGACCTTTCCTTTCCCTTTCTCTTTCCTTTACCTCTATCTTTCCGTCTTACTCTCTCTCTCTTTTCCGTATGTTACAAACCGTTACAGTCCTTCATATGATTTAAATAGCTTATCCCTTTATATGATTCAAGGTTTACATAGCTTCTGCCATAAATAAAGCTTTTCTGTCGATCGTTTGGTGTTAAGCCACCTTAATTTAGCCCAAGGGTATCCCAAACATCAGTTATCTCAGCGTGAGTCATCCAGGACGGCCCTCTCAGGACACGAGATACGCCTTGAGACGTAAACCGTTGACCGAGTCTGGGACCAGGATTGGAGCCCGCCACACCTAGACTCCTCTCTGAGAAGGAGTTCAGAAAGCAAGGGGGTCCTTTCCGAACCTCGTGACTCAACAGGAGCGTGTCCCTGGCCACTGATGAATGACGAGTGAAGCGCACCACTCGGTCCGCAACACACCGTCACAGTGATGGGGAAAAAGAGCCCTGCCTGGGCGGGGCTTGGGGCAGTTTTGGGGTGCCGGCAGTGTGGGTTGCTGAGGCTGGGGATCCCCGAGCACAGCAGAGGGGCTGCACTGAAGGAGCGGGACCTGGTGGGGACGGCTCTGCCCTGGAGCACCCCAGGAGCTTCCAGCCAAGGGACAAAGGGCCTCAGGAGAGGCCCCCGGAGCTGAGCCCATGGCGGAGGCCAGCATGGGGAGGCCTTTGCTGACAAACCCAAGGACGATCGACCATCTCCCAGCCCTCGCCTGAACACATCTCGCCCCAGGGCCATCCGAGTAGACAGAGGTCGTCTCTGCCCTGGCTGGCAGCGGGCAGCCAACGGCTTCTTCTTGGGCACTGCCACCCCGAGGAGGACCAGGATCTCCCGATGGGCAGAGGAGGCTCAGGCACACTCAGACATGCTGCTTCCTCCCCAGGGGCTCCCAGCACCGAGCTAGAAAGCATCTCTGCACCCACCTCTCCCAGGAAAACTCTTTCCCCTGGTCCCCAGTACTGACACACCAAAAGGCCAGGGAGACGTCTCGAGGACATCGGGTGCCAGAGACGCAGTGAAGAGGGCAGTGAGGTGGGGGAAAATCTGCCAAAGGACATCTGGGAAGCAACCCCTCTCCTCCCCATCTTGTTTTAGCCTGGTCTCTCTCTCTCTGCCTTGGTGGTATTTGGGTGCTCCCGAGCCAGGGACTCCCCATCCTCTGGACAAGGAGAGAGGAGGGAAAGATGGAGGTGGGGGCAGGGCAAGAGAGAAGTCCGTCAGGAGAGAAGAAAAGGACATTCAAGGGGCCGCAAGGCACAGGCAGGGAAGCTCGGAATCCCACAGACCCCAAAGCTTCACGGGCTGCAAATGCCATAACAAATCTCCTGAACAAGGCTGACAGGATTTCCCCAAGCCTAAAGCTGAGCTCATGTCTATTTTACCCCTTAGCCCTGGGCTGATGTTTTGCCTCCCGCAAAAGAACTGTCGATGACCGCCAGCCACGCTGCTGGCAATATTACCAAATGCTACCTGCTTCCCAAGAGATCTCGCCCCGTCCCCCCTTTTCCCTTATATTAAAAATACCTCTTTTCGGTCGCGTGGCACCGTTGTGTCGCTTACCGCCCAACTGCAGGAGAGGAGCCGATGGAGTCCCCGATCAACAGGTCGGTGCACACTGGAGTCGTCGGTTCTCTCCTCCCCGTCGGATGCAGCAAGATGAACCGGGCAAGGCTGTCAGCACGGTCCCATCTGGGTCGCCAAAACTGTTGTCCCTCAAGTGGGGTCGTTTAGCCGGTGTGCAAAACGCCAATATACACACCGGGTAGAGGTATTCTAATTTAATTCGTGTTTGTCTCATCCCTAATGAAAGGCACAGCACGCATTTATTTCACTCCACATGCTCGAAGGGGAAGGGGCTTCTGGGAGCAGGGGGCGACCACAGCCTAGGGGTGTGATTTTACTATGTTAATGAGCTAAGTTCACCCAGCGTTCACAGTTCTGTTTCCCTTCTCCGGAATGCTCGCTCAGTTACAAATCCAAGGGCTCAAACAAGGATGTGCCGTCCCTGGGCCCCTTGATTAGGCTTCCTTATCCCGTTGTTTTGTCTCCCATACTCCCTGCTCCAGGGCCCGCTGTCCTCTCCTAAATCGCTCCTTCACTTTTGCATCGGTAAATCAGTTCCTTCTTGCATCACCTCTGTCAGTCCGTCCCTCTGTCCTCCTTCCTGTCCTCCTTCTTCTCTCCCCGTCCCTCTGTCCTGCTGCTTAGCACCATTTTTCTTCCTGCACCTCCCCGTCCCCTTCCCCTCCGTCTCTTTCCCGCTCTAGCCCTCTGCCCTGCTCCTCACCAGTATTTTTCCTTCCTGCATTCCCTGCCCAGCTCCCCCGCTGTTCTCCCCGTCCCTCTGTCCATCTCCTGTCCCTCTCTTCCCACCCCGCTGCCCTCTCCCACCCCTCTCTCTGCAGCTCTGTCTGTCTGTCTGTCTGTCTGTCTGTCTGTCTCTCTCTCTCTCTCCTCCTCCTCCTCCCTGCTCCACCGGGGCCCCGGGGCCTGGCGCTGCGCAGCCCCGAGGAAGCGGCCGTGGGGGCTGGGGGGGGCCGGGCTGGGGGTGGGGTGGGGGGTGTGAGAGAGGGAGTAAATAAGGCGCACCCCGCGGCATGCTGGGAGCTGTAGTCCTGGGGCACGGGGCTGCCAGGTGGCCATGTTGGTTCCCAGGGCATGCCGGGAGCTGTAGTCCTGCGGCACGGGGCTGCCAGGCGGCCATGTTGGTCTCGGGAGGCGCAGCCTCTGCTCGAGCTGCGGCCCGGCTGAGGTGTGAGCTGGGGCCTCCTGTGAGGCGAGCGAGGACTTTGGGCGGGCGTGGGGGGGTCTCCTGGTGATATAGGGGAAACTAACACTCAAGGGTTAATAGTAGAGACATTGCTTAGTCTAAGCTCATCATGTAAGATGTAAGATGTTTAAACAAGAAAGAACGTGTTGAAGCGACAGAGCGGGTCACGCCGACCTTGCTGGGAGATAAGGGAGCAATCTGTGTTCAAAGAAGGAACCTGCTGAGAAAGCAGGACAGTCGTGACTGACCACCACCGGCCTTGCTGAAGTCGCGGCAAGGGTGAAAGTGTGAAAGTGCATAGCGAGGAAGACATACGGCCTTCATCCCCGAGACCCCGGCCCACGACCACCAGAAGGCACTGCGCGTGCGCAACTGGGAGGAGTTAAAGGCAGTGAACTCATTTTAATAAAGACCGCCTTTTCGGGGAAAGGTTATGAATATGTATAGACGTATGATGAATATGTAACACTTTGCTGCATATATTCCAGGCGAACGGTCACGGTGGGAGTGGGCACGATTGTGGTGGGGCGACCCCCTGTGCCGCTCAGCGCTGAATAAACATACCTACTTTACAACTTTACAAGTTGTGGAGTCTGCTTTCCGCACGTCACCAGCCCCACAGCACCCCCCTGGGAGGCCTCTGGGTCACATGTTCTTAGCATGTCCTTAGCATGTTCATCAGAAAACCACCGCTAGGACCCCCCCCGGGCCCCGGCCGCCATCTTGGTCCCTCCCCAACCCCATTGGAGCCCCCTGGGAGGCCTCTGGGTCACATGTTCTTAGCATGTCCTTAGCATGTTCATCTGAAAACCACCGCTAGGACCCCCCCCGGGCACCGGCCGCCATCTTGGCCCCTCCCCAGCCCCACGGGAACCCCCTGGGAGGCCTCTGGGTCATGTGTCCTTAGCATGTCCTTAGCATGTGCTTAGCGTGTGCTTAGCGTGTGCTTAGTGTCTTCACCCCCAACCCACAGGCAGGACCCTCCCCGGGCCCCGGCCGCCATCTTGGCCCCTCCCCAGCCCCACGGGAACCCCCGGGAGACCTATGGGTCACGTGTCCTTAGCATGTGCTTAGCGTGTGCTTAGCGTGTGCTTAGCGCGTGCTTAGCGTGTTCACCCCCAACCCACAGGCAGGACCCCCCCGGGCCCCGGCCGCCATCTTGGTCCCTCCCCAACCCCATTGGAGCCCCTGGGAGGCCTCTGGGTCACGTCTTCTTAGCATGCTGTTAGCATGTGCTTATCATGTTCATCAGAAAACCACCGCTAGGACCCCCCCCGGGCGCCGGCCGACATCTTGGCCCCTCCCCAGCCCCACAGCCCCCCCCCCGGGATGCCTCTGGGTCACATATTCTTAGCATGTCCTTAGCATGTTCATCACAAAACCACGGTTACCACCCCCCCCAGGCCCCGGCCGCCATCTTGGCCCCTCCCCAGCCCCATGGGAACCCCCGGGAGACCTATGGGTCACGTGTCCTTAGCATGTCCGTAGCATGTGCTTAGCGTGTGCTTAGCGTGTGCTTAGTGTCTTCACCCCCAACCCACAGGCAGGACCCGCCCGGGCCCCGGCCGCCATCTTGGTCCCTCCCCAACCCCCTGGGAGCCCCCTGGGAGGCCTGTGGGTCATGTGTCCTTAGCATGTGCTTAGCATGTTCATCAGAAAACCACCGCTAGGACCCCCCCCGGGCACCGGCCGCCATCTTGGCCCCTCCCCAGGCCACGGGAATCCCCAGGAGGCCTATGGGTCACGTGTTCTTTGCATGTTCTTAGCATGTGCTTAGCATGTTCATCAGAAAACCACCTCTAGGACCCCCCCCCCCGGGCCCCGGCCGCCATCTTGGTCCCTCCCCAGCCGCACGGCAACCCCCGGGGAGGCCTCTGGTTCACATGTTCTTAGCATGTCCTTAGCGTATGCTTAGCGTGTGCTTAGCGTGTTCACCCCCAACCCACAGGCAGGACCCGCCCGGGCCCCGGCCGCCATCTTGGTCCCTCCCCAGCCGCCTGGGAGCCCCATGGGAGGCCTCTGCGTCACGTGTTCTTAGCATGTTCTTAGCATGTTCTTAGCGTGTTCATCAGAGAACCTCCGCTAGGACCCCCCCCGGGACCGGGCCGCCATCTTGGCCCCTCCCCAGCCCCACGGGAACCCCCGGGAGGCCTCTGGGTCACGTGTCCTTTACAATGAGATTAGCATGTGCTTAGCGTGTGCTTAGCGTGTGCTCAGCGTGTGCTTAGCGTGTTCACCCCCAACCCACAGGCAGGACCCCCCCCGGGCCCCGGCCGCCATCTTGGCCCCTCCCCAGCCCCGTCCCCAGCCCCCTGCGAGGCCTCTGGGTCACGTGTCCTTAGCATGTCCTTAGCATGTTCATCAGAGAACCACCGCTAGGACCCCCCCCGGGCACCGGCCGCCATCTTGGCCCCTCCCCAGGCCACGGGAATCCCTGGGAGGCCTATGGGTCATGTGTTCTTTGCATGTTCTTAGCATGTTCTTAGCATGTTCATCAGAGAACCACCGCTAGGACCCCCCCCGGGCACCGGCCGCCATCTTGGCCCCTCCCCAGCCCCACGGCAACCCCCCCCGGGAGGCCTCTGGGTCACGTGTCCTTAGCATGTGCTTAGCGTGTGCTTAGCGTGTTCACCCCCAACCCACAGGCAGGACCCCCCCCGGGCCCCGGCCGCCATCTTGGCCCCTCCCCAGCCCCCTGGCAGCCCCCTGGGAGGCCTCTAGGTCACGTGTTCTTAGCATGTTCTTAGCATGTTCTTAGCATGTTCATCAGAGAACCACCGCTAGGACCCCCCCGGGCCTCGGCCGCCATCTTGGCCCCTCCCCAACCCCATGGGAGCCCCGTGGGAGGCCTCTGGGTCACCTGTGCTTAGCATGTGCTTAGCGTGTGCTTAGCGTGTGCTTAGCGTGTTCACCCCCAACCAACAGGCAGGACCCCCCCGGGCCCCGGCCGCCATCTTGGTCCCTCCCCAGCCCCACGGCAACCCCCTGGGAGGCCTCTGCATCATGTGTTCTTAGCATGTCCTTAGCATGTTCATCAGAAAACCACCGCTAGGACCCCCCCCGGGCACCGGCCGCCATCTTGGCCCCTCCCCAGCCCCCTGGCAGCCCCCTGGGAGGCCTCTGGGTCACATGTTCTTAGCATGTTCTTAGCATGTTCATCAGAAAACCACCGCTAGGACCCCCCCCGGGCCCCGCCCGCCATCTTGGCCCCTCCGCAATCCACGGCAACCCCCTGGGAGGCCTCTGGGTCACATGTTCTTAGCATGTCCTTAGCATGTTCATCAGAAAACCACCGCTAGGACACCCGCGGGTCCCGGCCGCCATCTTGGCCCCTCCCCAGCCCCACGGCAACCCCCGGGATGCCTCTGGGTCACATGTTCTTATCATGTCCTTAGCATGTTCATCAGAAAACCACCGCTAGGACCCCCCCCGGGCCCCGGCCGCCATCTTGGTCCCTCCCCAGCCCCACGGCAACCCCCTGGGAGGCCTCTGGGTCACATGTTTATAGCATGTCCTTAGCATGTTCATCAGAAAACCACCGCTAGGACCCCCCCCGGGCCCCGGCCGCCATCTTGGCCCCTCCCCAGCCTCACGGGAGTCCCCCCCGGGAGTCCTCTGGGTCACGTGTCCTTAGCATGTGCTTAGCATGTGCTTAGCTTGTGCTTAGCCTGTGCTTAGCGTGTGCTTAGCGTGTTCACCCCCAACCCACAGGCAGGACCCCTCCGGGCCCCGGCCGCCATCTTGGTCCTTCCCCAGCCCCCTGGGAGCCCCCTGGGAGGCCTCTGGATCACGTGTTCTTAGCATATTCTTTGCATGTTCATCAGAGAATCACCACTAGGACGCCCCCCCAGCCCCCTGCCGCCATCTTGGTCCCTCCCCAACCCCATGGGAGCCCCGTGGGAGGCCTCTGGGTCACATGTTCTTAGCATGTCCTTAGCATGTTCATCACAAAACCACCGCTAGGACCCCCCCCGGGCCCCGGCCGCCATCTTGGCCCCTCCCCAGCCTCACGGGAGTCCCCCCCGGGAGTCCTCTGGGTCACGTGTCCTTAGCATGTGCTTAGCATGTGCTTAGCTTGTGCTTAGCCTGTGCTTAGCGTGTGCTTAGCGTGTTCACCCCCAACCCACAGGCAGGACCCCTCCGGGCCCCGGCCGCCATCTTGGTCCCTCCCCAGCCCCATGGGAGCCCCCTGGGAGGCCTCTGGATCACGTGTTCTTAGCATATTCTTAGCATGTTCATCAGAGAATCACCACTAGGACCCCCCCCCCAGCCCCCTGCCGCCATCTTGGTCCCTCCCCAACGCATGGGAGCCCCGTGGGAGGCCTCTGGGTCACATGTTCTTAGCATGTCCTTAGCATGTTCATCAGAAAACCACCGCTAGGACCCCCCCCGGGCACCGGCCGCCATCTTGGCCCCTCCCCAGCCCCCTGGCACCCCCCTGGGAGGCCTCTGGGTCACGTGTCCTTAGCATGTGCTTAGCGTGTGCTTAGCATGTGCTTAGCGTGTTCACCCCCAACCCACAGGCAGGAGCCCCTCGGGCCCCGGCCGCCATCTTGGTCCCTCCCCAGCCCCATGGGAGCCCCCTGGGAGGCCTCTGCATCACGTCTTCTTAGCATGTTCTTAGCATGTTCTGAGCATGTTCATCAGAGAACTATTTCTAGGACCTCCCCCAGCCCCCGGCCGCCATCTTGGCCCCTCCCCAACCCTATGGGAGCCCCGTGGGAGGCCTCTGGGTCACATCTTAGTGGATGAGGGAAAGGCTGGGGACGTTGTGTACCTGGACTTTAGGAAAGCCTTTGACACCGTCTCCCTCAGTATCCTCATGGAGAAAGTGGCTGCCCATGGCTTAGATGGGTGTACTCTGTGCTGGGTAGGAAACTGGCTGGATGGCCAGGCCCAAAGAGTTGTGGGGAATGGAGTTCAATCCGGTTGGAGGCCGGTCACAAGTGGTGTTCCCCAGGGCTCAGTACTGGGGCCAGTTCTGTTCAATATCTTTATCAATGATCTGGACGAGGGGATCGAGTGCACCCTCAGTAAGTTTGCAGATGACACCAAATTGGGAGGGAGTGTTGATCTGCTGGAGGGCAGGCAGGCGCTACAACGGGACCTGGAGAGGCTGGATGGATGGGCCGAGGCCAATTGTACGAGGTTCACCAAGGCCAAATGCCGGGTCCTGCCCCTGGGTCACAACAACCCCAGGCAATTCTACAGGCTTGGGGGGGAGTGGCTGGAAAGCTGCCTGGCGGAAAAGGACCTGGGGGTGTTGGTTGACGGCCAGCTGAATATGAGCCAGCAGTGTGCCCAGGTGGCCAAGAAGGCCAATGGCATCCTGGCTTGTATCAGAACTAGTGTGGCCAGCAGGAGTAGGGAGGTGATTGTCCCCCTGTACTCGGCCCTGGTGAGGCCGCACCTCGAGTACTGTGTTCAGTTTTGGGCCCCTCACTCCAAGAAAGACATAGAAGTGCTGGAGCGTGCCCAAAGAAGGGCAACGAGGCTGGTGAAGGCTCTGGAACACAAGTCCTATGAGGAGCGGCTGAGGGAACTGGGGCTGTTTAGTCTGGAGAAAAGGAGGCTGAGGGGAGACCTTCTTGCTCTCTACAACTACCTGAAAGGAGGCTGTAGAGAGATGGGGGTCGGACTCTTCTCCCTAGTAACAGGCGACAGAACAAGAGGAAATGGCCTCAAGTTGCGGCAGGGGAGGTTTAGATTGGACATTCGTGAAACTTTCTTCACTGAAAGGGTTGTCAGGCATTGGAACAGGCTGCCCAGGGAGGTGGTGGAGTCCCCATCTCTGGGGGGATTCAAAAGGCGTTTAGATGAGGCCCTAAGGGATCTGATTTAGTGGGGGACTTGGGAGTGAGAGGTTAATGGTTGGACCCGATGATCTCGGAGGTCTCTTCCAACCAGAACAATTCTATGATTCTATGATTCTATGTCCTTAGCATGTTCATCAGAAAACCACCACTAGGACCCCCCCCGGGCCCCGGCCGCCATCTTGGCCCCTCCCCAGCCCCACGGCAACCCCCTGGGAGGCCTCTGGGTCACATGTTCTTAGCATGTTCTTAGCATGTTCTTAGCATGTTCATCAGAGAACCACCGCTAGGACCCACCCCAGGCCCCCGGCTCTCGGGGCGGGGGCAGGGGCGGGGGTGGTGTGAGCCGACCTTCTGGCCTACAACGGCCGGGCCTGGCAGCCTTAGGCCGGGGAGACACAAGCACCCGCACGTGCACACACACGCAACCCCCGTCCACCCCACCCCCTGCTGCTTTGCCGACGAAGTGGGCGAGGGCTGCAGACGGCCCCCGGCGTCCCGGTCGGCCGGCACGGTGGCCACGAGAGCTCTCCTCGACCCCGAGGACGCTCGGCTAAGTCGGCCACGGCGACGGGGACCGTTCAAGTCAGGCGGCCACCGGAGGTTCCGCTCGCTCACGACGCCCGCCAGTCTGCCGTCCCTGGGAAGGCCGGCCGCGTCCTTTGAGAGGCCTTCTCGGGACGGAGGCCCGTGCCAGGAAAGGCGGGGCAGGGGCAGGGGTGGGGGTGGGGTGAGACGACCTTCTGGCCTGCAACGGCCGGGCCTGGCAGCCTTAGGCCGGGGAGACTCACACACCCGCACATGCACACACACGCAACCCCCTTCCACCCCACCCCCCACCCACCGCTCCTTTGCCGACGGAGTTGCGGGGGCATGCAGACGGCCCTCCGCGGCCCAGTCGGCCGGCATGGTGGCCACGAGAGCTCTCCTTGACCCTGAGGACGCTGGGCTAAGTCGGCCTTGGCGACGGGGACCGTTGATGTCATGCTGCCGCCTCAGGTTCCGCTTGCTCGCGAGGCCCGCCAGTCCGCCGTCCCTGGGAAGGCCGGCCGCATCCTTTGAGAGGCCTTCTCGGGACAGAGGCCCGTGCCAGGAAAGGCGGGGCAGGGGCGGAGGTGGTGTGAGACGACCTTCTGGCCTACAACGGCCGGGCCTGGCAGCCTTAGGCCGGGGAGACTCACACACCCGCACATGCACACACACGCAACCCCCTTCCACCCCACCCCCTGCTGCTTTGTCAACGGAGTGGGGTGGGGTGCAGACGGCCCCCAGCGTCCCGGTCGGCCGGCACGGGGGCCACGAGAGCTCTCCTCGACCCCGAGGACGCTCGGCTAAGTCGGCCTCGGCAACGGGGACCGTTCAAGTCAGGCGGCTGCCTGAGGTTCCGCTCGCTGGCGAGACCCGCCAGTCCGCCGTCCCTGGGAAGGCCGGCCGTGTCCTTTGAGAGGCCTTCTCGGGACGGAGGCCCGTGCCAGGAAAGGCGGGGCGGGGGCGGGCGCGGGGGTGGTGTGAGGTGACCTTCTGGCCTACGGCTGACGGCCCGTGCTTTTCTCCGCTCCAGCCAGGTCTCCAGGAGAGGCGGAAGGAAGTGCCCCACGGAGGTAGCCCGGCGGCAGCCTGCCGCTGCCGCCGCCGCCGCCGGGAGGGACTCGGGCAGGTACCGGTCACGACCGACGGTCCGAGAAGACATGAGGGCCGCGCGACCCCTCTGCCGCCCCGTCCCGGTACAGACGGCCGATGGCGATGAACCGCCTTCTGCTCGAATGGCGGCGGGTCGACAAGAGGCCGGGGCTCACAGCCGGTGGGGCTGCCGCCTGCCGGGCGCTCGAGTGAACCAAGAAGGGGAAAAGAAAAAAGCGGGGTGGGGGTGGCGGCGGGCAAAGAATACAAACAAACAAGCGCACCAACAAGCAAGCAAGCAAATCAAGAAAGAAAGAAACGCACAGGCCAAGACACGATAAGAGAACAGAAACGGGGTGCGGGCGGGCTCTGCCTGTGTTTCTTTACGCAGAGCTCGACGGGACGGGACGGGACGGGACGGGGCGCGGGCGGGCGGGCGTTTTGCGCCGCAGCTAAGACGACGAATAGGTTATCGGCAATTAAGAGGCTAAGAAGGAGGAGGAAGAGACACCAAATGAAGAAGGAACCCGGACGCTAACAATTCCTAAGCCGGGCAGGCAGGCCGGACCGACGATTGAGATCTTATTCGTGACGTCTTCACGAAGAAGCCACAAGAGGGAATACAGTTAACAACCGGAACCCTTTCGCCGTTAGTTAGTTATTTATTTATTTATTTAGCAAATGCTAGGAATTAACAGTTAAGAATGCATCACGAGGATCAGGAAGTTCTTGACGCGCAACAGAGGAACGCT
>WNMK01000051.1:434766-447266 GCA_009819775.1 Phoenicopterus ruber ruber | reverse complement strand
GGGTAGACCTGGCCGCCCTTTCCGCCGGACGTTCCGGCAGCCACAGCCCGCGTTCTCTGGGTACCGCCGGCGGCCGCCCAGGCCTCTAGAGCCGGGTAGACCTGGTGGCCGGCTCCGGAGCCGGGTAGACCTGGCGGCCAACTCCGGTCCCCGGAGCAGGGTAGACCTGGCGGCCGGAGCTGGAACCGGGTAGACCTGGTGGCCGGCTGTACAGCCGGGTAGACCTGGTGGCCGGCGCCAGAACCGGGTAGACCTGGCGGACGGAGCCGGAGCCGGGTAGACCTGGTGGCTGGAGCCGAAGCTGGGTAGACCTGATGGCCGGAGCCGGAACCAGGTAGACCTGGTGGCCGGAGCCGGCGCTGGGTAGACCTGGTATCCGGCTCCAGAGCTGGGTAGACCTGGTGACCGGAGCTGGAACCAGGTAGACCTGGCAGCCGCTCCCGGCAGCCGAGCCAGCTGGACCAGACCACCGCCGCCAGCCGCGGAGCCGGGCAGTCCTGCCAGCCGCGGAGCCCGACACCCCCACCCCAACCTCCCGCTGCAGGGCTCGCGGTGAGTCTGCCCGCTGGCCGGCTTTTTTTCCTCCCTGGCTGGCGCAGGACTGAGTGGAGGCAGCAGCCCCTGGCGCGCGCTCACCGACCACTGGGAGAGTTCACGACCGGGCACCGTGAGCCGGGTCCGGGCCCCGGCGCTGCCGGGCGCTCGCCGGCTTTTGGTTTTGTTTTTGCGGGGCAGGGGGACGGGACGGGGACTGGGGTCCTGTTGCCCTCCCCCGTGCCCCCCCCCCCCCTTGCCATCGCTTGATTTTATTTTGACTTTTAATTAGCTGTATGAAATGAAGACGTTAGAAAAATGGATCGGCAATCCTGCAGACGCCGCACCGTCCCTGTCCCGTGTCCCCCCGCCCCCCCCCCCCCCCCTCCGCTGCGGGGCTCGCAGCAAGTCTGCCTGGCCGGCCGACGTTTTTCCTCCCTGGCAGGCCGGGGACAGCATAGAGGCGGCGGCCCCTGGCGTGAGCCACCCAGCTCCCCGGCGCGAGTTCCCCGACCGCCAGGAGAGTTTGGGACCGGGCGCTGCTAGCCGGGTCCAGGTCCCGGCGCTGCCAGGCACTCGCCGGCTTTTGGTTTTGGTTTTGCAGGGGAGGGGGTGGGTTTGGGGGCGGGAATTGAGGTTTGATTTTATTTTGACTTTCAATGTTTTTAATAAAATAAAGATATTAAAAAATGGATCGTCATCCTGCAGACACAGCCCCAGCAGAATGAATTCAAAGAATGACATAAAAAATCAGATCATTTCCATTCCATTCCATCCCATTCTCTGATTCTTGCACTTTACTGTTTCATTTCATATCATTTAATTTCATTTTGCTTTATCTCATTTATTTTTATTTTACGCTTTCATTCATTCTCTGATACTTTCCCTTCACTGTTTCATTTCATTTCATGTCACTTCATGTCATTTTGTGTCAAAAGAAATGACATGAAATGAAATTCATTAAAGAATTAAATAAGATAAATTTAATTAAATGTAACACTGACACGAATAAAGAGTGAAACAAAATAATTAAATTTATAATGACATGACACAAAGTGAAATGAAAAGACAAAATGAAATATACTAAATTGTGTGAAAGGAAAGAAGGAATTGAAAGAGTTAAATGTAATGAAATGAAAGACTGAAATGAAATGAAAGAATGAAATAACATAATGACACAGTTACTTGAAAAAAGGGAAGGGAAGGGAAGGGAAGGGAAGGGAAGGGAAGGGAAGGGAAGGGAAGGGAAGGGAGGGGACGGGACGGGAGGGGACGGGGAGGGAAAGGGGAGGGGGAGGGAGAGGAGGGGAGGAGAGGGGAGGGGAGGGGAGGGGAGGGGAGGGGAGGGGAGAGGAGAGGAGAGGATTGGAGAGGAGAGGAGAGGGGAGGGAAAAAGAAAAGGGCATTGAAAAAATGAAATTAAAGAATGAAGTGAAAAATTGAAGGACTGAAATGAAATGAAATTAAATAATGAAATAAACAATGAAAAAATCATGAAAGAATGAATTGAAAGAATGAAATGAAATCTGAAATGAAATGAAATTATGAAGTAATGAAATAAAAGAATGAAATTAAATGAAAGAATGTAATGAAATGAAATGAAATGAAATGCAATGCAAGGAAAAGACCAGAAATTAAATAACGAAGTAAATAATTGAAGGATTGAAATGAAAGGAAATGAAATGAAAAGAAAAGAAAATGAAATGAAAGAATAAAATGAAATTGAAGAATAAAGTGGAAAAATGAAAGAATGAAATGAAACGAATAGGAAGAACGAAATGCAAGGAAAAGAAATTGAAGGATAAAGTAAAAAATTGAAGGACTGAAATTAAATGAAGGAATGAAAGGAATTGAAAAGAAGAAATAATGAAATAACAAAAATGTAATGACAAAATGCATTTAAAGAATGAAATAAAATGAAATTAAAAAATAAAATGAAAAGAAGAGAAAGAAGAGAGGAGAGGAGAGGAGAGGAGAGGAGAGGAGAGGAGAGGAGAGGAGAGGAGAGGAGAGGAGAGGAGAGGGAAGGGGAGGCAAAAGGAGAGAAAAGAAAAGGAGAGAAAAGAAAAAAGAAAAGGAGAGAAAAGAAAATAAAAGGAGAGAAAAGAAAAAAGAAAAGGAGAGAAAAGAAAATAAAAGAGACAAGAAAAGAAAAGAAAAGAAAAGAAAAAAGAAAAGAGAAAAGAATGAAAAAATGAAATTAAAGAATGAAGTGAAAAATTGAAGTACTGTTGACAAATGAAAGACTGAAATGAAATTAAATAAATAGAAATGAAATGAAAGAATGATATGCAATCATGAAATGAAAGTATGAAATGAAATAGCGAAATGAAAGAATAAAATGAAATGAAAAGAGAATAAAAAACCAGCAGTGGGCTTCAGGACAGAGACAGAGGAAGACAAAAAGAGGAGCAGGCAGCAGGACAGAGGGAGAGCAAGGAAAAAAAGGGGCAGGTAGAATGGCAGAGAAAGAGAGGGGCTTCCAAACTAGAGATGGAGGAACAGGGAGCAGGACACGAGAATAGGCAGGAGAGGTACAGGGAAGCAGAAAAGTGACACCAGTGAGGGAAAAGCTGGGGGGCCACAGGCACAGGGAGGGACCCAAATGCAGAAGAGGGACGACATGGCCCCAAGGACCCAGGACTCACCACAGTTCCCGCTCTCGGTGCTGCCAGGAGAATTTTACAGTTCAGACACTTCTGTCTCTGCCTCTCTCAGCTCTTACAACATGAAGCTTCCTAGTTACACAGCCTCACACGCGCGCGCGCACACACACACAAGCTACAGGGCTGTACCATACTTTTGGTTATGCACACAGACCCCGCGGTGCATGTTGGTGATCTGGTCTGCTGAGGACTACTCACAGGGACCCTTCCTCACGTGGAGAGGCTGGCTGTCTCTTGTCTGCACCCGGGGGCAGTTTCCAGCTGGATCCCCTTCATGTCCTTCTCCAGCCGCTTTACCTGTTTCCAATCTCTTCAACTTCAGCTTGAGCCAGATGCAGCCAACAACATCCCTGAGGAGGAGCAGACAACCCAGCCCTCAGCGTGGCCTCTGGGAGAGGGAAAGAACTCTGATTACCGCAGCTCCCCCAGGCTGGAGCCCCTCCTGCTGCAGGAGCTCCTGCAGACACCGCTCCTTCCCCACGCTGGTGCTGATGGCACCCACGTTAATGGAGGATTAAGCATGCCCAAGGCCCAGCTCGCTGCTGCCAGGACAGGCCATGGGGCAGCCTGGGGCTGTGGGACAGGCCTCAGTAGAGGTGCAGGGGCCGGGGCAGCTGCAGGGGGTGAGCACGGCCAGGGCAGTTCAGGGGGGCTCTGGAAGTCGGGGAGCACCTTGGCCCGGAGGGGTCTGTCTCCAGCTCCTTCCCCTTCCCAGCTCTTGGGTGACTCCCAGGGTTGCCCCAGCCAGTCCCAGCTCGAGCTGACCAGGAGCCCGTCGCACCAGGCGGTTTGGAGCTCCCCGCTGCCACCCTCGAGCGGCCAGCGGGCCGGAGACACCCTTGCGCCCACCCAAGGGCCTTGCTCCTCACGGGCGGCCCTGGCCCTCACCAGGAAACACCACACCGCCTCCGGAACCGCACACCCGCAGCAGCGGATGGCGCACCGGAGGGGCCAGAGCCGGTGCAAATGCCAGGCAGCAGTGCTGCTACTGCGCATGCACAGTGCCAGTGCGGCAGGAACGTGCTAAGGTCACTGGATGCGCGACACCACCCCTCCACCCTGTACCTCAACATGTGGGACCAGTGATCGCCCTGCAGTGCCTGTGTTCAGTCACATGGTGCAGCGCTTTTCAGGGCAGCACCACCGTGCAGGCGCTCTCGGGGCGTGACCGCACCGCTATGCGGGGATCGGGCACAGTGGGAGCCCCACACAGAATCGTCAGGGAACGGCACAGGACCGTGCCTGGAGCAGAGACTGCACCTGCGACAACATGGCCGCCCGGAAGCCCCATGCCTCGGGACTTCAGCTCCCAGCATGCCCTGGGAACAACCATGGCCACCCAGCAGCCCCATGCTCCAGGACTACAGCTCCCGGCATGCCACGGGGTGCGCCTTTCCTGCTGCCTCATCCTGCCGGGACACCGTCATCCTTCCCCCCTCTCCCCGGTCCGGCCTCGCCTCCCCGCAGGCCCAATGGCCACCTCCTTGGGGCTGCCCTGGCCCACGTCCCGGCCCAAGCCGCAGGGCCTAGGTGGAACAGGGAGGAAGAGAAGAGAGGGACAGAGCAGCAGAGAGGGATGGAGCAGGGAGGTGGGGTGGCAGGAGAGGGCCGGGAGACAAACGGAGGGACAGAGAGAGGGAAAAGGCACGAGGAGAGTGGAGTGACAGAGAAATGGGACAGGGAGCAGGGCAGAGGAGGAAGGATGAGGAGACAAAGGACGGGGGAGAGGGCAAGGGAGAGGCAGGGACAGAGAGCAGGACACAGAGCAAGCGCAGGATGGAAACAATCCCGAGAGGCTGAGAAACAGAGAGAGAGATGCGTTCGGGACAGGGTGACAGAGAAGGGCAGAACAGCGATGGCCTCCAGGATGAAGATGTGGGAAGAGCAAAAAGGGCTAGGGGCAGACAGGGCGGAATTTTAAAAAAAATGGGGACAAAGAGCCAGACAGAGTAAGAAAGAGGAAGAAAAAAAGAATGAAAGGCTATGTTGCCTGAAATTGAAAAATAACTCCCTAAACACCCAGAATCTGTTTAGAGAGGAGACATTGTTTTATTGTGTGCAGGGTGCAAGGTGGAAGATTGCCACAAATCAAGCACTCCTACTGGGGTTTTTCACACAAGAGTTACAAAAATCCCGCCTAACTAATGTAATTATTCCCCCTAGCTATTACATATTAATTGTGTTGAGCAAGCAAAGTATTCTGCATCTGCGCGGGAATTATGCTTAGGTAAGCAAAGTCTTCTACGGCTGCGCGGGGGTCTCGGAGGGTCTCTGGTGGTCGTTTGGGAAGAATACCTCTCCTCATTTTGTCCTTTTATGGTCATGCGTCATCTGAGGACACCAGGGCTCTGGTTTTTCTTGCCAACTCCTTGTTTCCCACACTCACAGCAGATACGTGTCCTTGGTTGAGCAAGTTTGTAACCATAAGATGTTCCTTTGAAACCCTGGCTGAAGCATTGCCTTACGGAAACAGACCCTGAACCTAAGTAGGTAAAGTACATAGATTACAGTCCTGAATACCATGCATATCACATTTTCATGAGTTGTTAGTAACTACCCCTTAGTTGGAGCCTTATTCTTAACTATTAGTTTGTCTCATTCTATTTCGTCTATGACATTATTTCTGTTCAAGTAATTCTTTTTACCTATGCATAAGATGTATACAAATATACGTCCACGGTAACAGCTACAGGGCAGAAAGGGAGCAATTAAAAAATAGGGACCCAGAGCCTGACAGAGAGGGACAGAGAAAAATCAAAAATATCAGTTATGGGCGATTGCTCCCATTTCTTGAGCACTCCTCAGGAACTATGTTTTCCGGCAGCCTCAAAATACGTGCTGCCTGTAAAAGCCCTGCCCCAGTGCAGAGATGTTTCTCAGGCATCCAGGCCTGACAAGGGTTTCCCAGTGCCCCTGCGTGAAATCCTGCTCCCAGGAAGCACCTCCCCACAGAGCAAAGTCTGTATCCAGCTTCCCAGTGCTGGGTCCGGCTGCCCCAAGGGATCTTGCAGGGAGGACAGGGTCATCTGCCTGGTGGCTGTGACACACAAATGATGAGCTGAGGCCCTGTGGTCATGGCTGGCCGGTTCAAAGTCCCCGAGTGCCTCAGCCTTTCTCCCTGAGACTGTTTAACCCGGGCACTTCTTCAGGGTGTGACGGATAATGTGAAGATGCATGCTGGTGATGTCCTGGTGGCTCTGTCTTCAAAGTTGTGATGTCTGAGATCCGGGGCCACTTGAAGGCACTAACGGAGATCTCCAGGGAGTTTGTGTTCAATGTTTTGACATCTTAGGGCTACAATGTCCTAGGGTTATGGGGTGCTAGAGTTACAGGGTACTAGGGCTATGGGTTCTACGGTTATGCAGTGCTAGGGTAACAGTTTTCTAGGGTTATCATATACTAGTTTAGGGAGAGCGAGTGTTATTGGGTGCTAGGCTTATGGGGTGGTAGGGTTCTGGGATGCCAGCGTGTAAGTGGGATAGGATTAAAGCATGTTGTTTTTAGGGACAGAATCTGGGCTTTGTGGTCCTGGCTTCCTGGGCTGTTTGGGTTTTTTTTTGCCTTGGCTTATGTTCTAGCTGTTTTTTGGAGAGTCCTATTTTAGGGTGTTTTCTTTTTAGGGTTTGGATAGGGGGCTCTGGTTTGTGTATGATGTGTCTTCTAGGGGTTTTTTGCTGTTCTGGTGATTTGGTTTGCATTTTCTGTCTTGTAACCATCATTTTTGGTCTAATATGGCTGTCCAGGTTGGTCAGTGTCACTTCTGCTGCAGTCCAACTCATTTCTGGTGAGTGTCGGACCGTTTTAGATAGGTGTGGATTATCTGCGGTCCATGGAGAACAACTGCCAGATGACTAACGGGCACTTCTGGGGTGTCGGGGGGCTAAGTGTACTTCTGAATTTGGGTAGACTTCCAAATACATGGTCATTTCTCCTGCCTTGAGGAAGAGTCATGGGAAGACACCAGCTGCACGGAAGGACAAGGGTTTTCCTTAGGGTATGTGGCTTTTTGGTTTTTGCTTTTGAGTAAGAAAGCTACAAAGAGGCTGCTATCATTAAGTTTACTGGCCTTTTGTGAAGTCTTGGCTTGAATATTGCATGACTTGAAACATCACTGAAAAAATGTAGAGGTTTGTCTGTGTGTTCTGAATGCTTCGGGTTTGAACGTCTACTCATGGTGGTGACTTCATACAGTCCTTAGCTCCTGTCTCAAGGCACAACGTGTGCTTAGGGTGAGGTTCATCATCCACAGTAGTGGATGTGAATCCATATTTCAAATTGACTTCTTGATCGTTTGGGGGGGGGCAATTTCTTGTCAGATCTGATTCAGTCATCCTTGGTTTTCCCTCTTCCTGAAACTAGTGAAGGGCTCATAGGAGGAGAAGGGTCAGCACTGCCATTTCCATGGTGATTGCTTGTGCTGCAGTTATCAGGGTTATCTTCCATCCATGGTTTCTTTGCAGGAATCTCTTTAAGCCACTTGTCCTTTTTCTGAGGAGTAGTAGACTTAAGGAGAGACCTTTTATTCCTCATTAGTGCCTCAGAGATTTACCTGTGGTTTGTTTTTTTTTTTAAAAAAAAGCTTTTTGTAGCTCTTTGGATTTCTGTCCTTAAAGAAAGTCTCTAGGATTTCTACCCTGGATTGTCCACAAAGGACTGTCCTTATACACTGCTGTCAGCCTTCTGTCTTGGGAAAATGTCTGGTAGTGGTGAATGTTTGATGGCAATGTAACTCAAATGCATCTTAAATATACAAGCTTTGCCCTTTTTCCTGATATGCCTGGGGGATGATTCTCAGTAGGTCATAAACAGTATGTTCTGCTGTGCTTTACCCATTTAAAATAATATATCAGCAGACATGTCTTCCTTAGTGCCTACACAGAGCAAGAACCTCCAGTAGCAAGGGCATGCTGATCCTTGGGTAGCTTCAAAGCGACAGATAAATGTAAACAGGTTAAAAAACTAGTCCTGTGGTAGCAGTGTGTGTGTCAAAGTCCTCCTGCCTCACTCAGCATGACATGACTTTTTGTGGGTGAGAGTGGATGGAGTCACTATAAGCAGGTGTTGATCTAAAGAAATGAAAAATTACCTTTGAATGGAGTGGCATGCCTTTAGATGTAGGGATGTATTGCCTTTTCCATCCTTGATTTCAGCAGAGTGTACTGAGAGGTGCTTCCATCTAAGGGAGGGAAACTCACCCAACAGCTGTCATCAGCCTCAGGGCTTGTGATCCTTGAGGGAGGTCTAAGGGACAGTTTTACTTGTGTGGTGTTTCTCATTCTGCTCCCAGGTTTTCCCTTTAATGTTTGCTCTCTGGTTTATTTGCCTTTGTAGTGTTTTGTAAATGTTCTCTCTTCTCCATAGCTCTGAGCACTGACCTACATGTTCCTTTATCTGAAAATCCATAAATAACTTCGGCGTTTACCTTGGGAGCAGAGAAAATGAGCACCCTTTAGAGTAGAGAGGAAAATTTCATATGAGAAACACTTCAATGATAAACATCTTCTGAGGTTTAAAGTTCCTGCTTTAAGTTTTTTTGGTTGTTTTTGCATTCTTTAGCAATACCCACTGTCGTGGTTTAGCCCCAACCGGCAGCTGAGCACAACACGGCCACTCGCTCGCTCCCCCCCTCCAAGTGGGATGGGAGAGAGAATCGGGGAAAAAGAAAGGCAAAACTCATGGGCTGGGATAACAACAGTTTAACAGGACAATAAAGGAAAAGAAAAGAAACAAACAAGAAACCCCAACAATAACAACAACAGAGTAGACTTAGCGGTGCTTCACTGCACAGGTTGCTCCCAAGCAGGATCCTCCCCCCTGGCACTGTCCCCCTCTATAGAGTGAGCATGACAGTCACATGGTATAGAATAGACCCTGGCCAGCTTCTGGTGGAAATTAACCCTATCCCAGCCGCAACCAGGACATTATCCACCCCTTATTCTATACCATATATGTCATGCTCAGATCCTACACTTTCCAGTTAATCACTGTGGCAGATACACTCGCCCTGGTCAGGGCCAGAGGCCTTCAGGGCGGCAGCCGATGGCTCCTTTTCGCGCCTCATTTCTGCGCCTCCAGTGTCTTGCCATGGTAGCTGTCACTCACAACTCAGCTCAGGTGTCAACCCCCCACTCCCTGTGGTGGGAGGGGGAGAGGCGGGACCCCTGGACTGGTCGGCAGGGCTCCCAGCCAATGGCGGGCCTCAGCTGAGAGACACTTCCAGACCTCTGACCATACTGGTACCCCTCAGGGGGGAGACAGGACCCTCAACCAATGGCATGCCTTGGTTGAGAGAAGCTTCTGGAACACTGACCATAAATGACCACAGCTCAGATCCGACCAGGTTATAAAAGGAGCCCCGCCGGAAAGCCCCTTTGAGTGGTTTTCCTCGGAGCAGCGGGTCTGTGATGGGAAACTCTCCCCTTGGGCTGAGACGTCACCCAAGGAAACTTCCCGGGATTGAGTGCCCTCGCCATCTTCTGGTGAGTGAATTCTTCTGGATATCCTTGAGTGAACCCGAACCTGAACACCCCCCCCCCCCCGCCTTTTCCGGTGAGCGCTCTTATTCTTCTGGGTACCCTTGAGTGAGAGTTTCCCTTTTGTGAGTGAGTGTGTGCACACCCTGGACCATCATTCTCGTGTTTTGCCGTGCAGTAATAACATCCCCGACCGGTACATCGAACCTGTAACTTGTTAAATGTTCTCGGAGTGTCATTTGGTTATCCGGTTGTTTCGTTAGTTTTGGTTGTTTGGTTTCAGTTGTGAATTAAAGGTTTGTTTGAGTTTAGCTGTGTGGAGTGGTTTTGGTGTGCCTCTGTGACATTTTAATTGGTGCAGCGAGCAGGGTATACCTATGGAGGGATTATTACGGAGGCACAGTTGTGACCCTTCCCCCTTCGGGATGGAATGGGCGAAGGAGGAGTGGTTTAAGCCTGAGGCAGTTGTGGAAAGAGTGGAGAAATGCCGCGGAAATAAGCGAGATGGCAGAGGAAAAGGGACCATTTGTGCCATCCTGGGTGCTTGCCTAATGCAAGCGCAAGACCAGTATAAGTGTTATAAGCAGTTAGAAAAGGCTGATTGTGAAAGGCAGGTGGAAATAGACTGTTTGAGAGCAGAGTTAGAGCGGGAGAGAGTGCGAGCACGTGTATTGGAACAAAGGATTGAGCTCATGTTAACGCAAGCGAAAAGGCCTCCCAGTGTTGTCCAGATTCGAAAGCTGATTGCTAGTACAGACCCCGAGGACTGGGATGGGGACATCTGGGGAGATTCTGATGAAAATAATGTTGATGAGGAGGACGAGGTAGAGGAAAAGGTTGTAAGACCTCTTATTAAAACTGAAAAGCAAGAGGGTCCACAAGGTAGAAACCCTCGGACCACGGTCCGTACCACCCCGTGGACAGGACCTGAACTTAGTGACTTACAAGCTAAATTCTCACGTAAACCAGGTGAGACAGAAACGGAATATCTGTGGCGTGTTTCACTTACTGGGGGTGATCGGATATTACTAAGTGATGATGAGGCTCAAGGATTTTGGGGACCTGGCGTGTTTCTAGGTGACGGACTGACAGGCAATCGGTCTCTAACATCGCGAGTGGCTTATTGGGCTGGGGGTGTGGACCCCAAAGAACGAGGGGAACCCATTGCTATTCGGATAAGAGGACTGTCGGAGCTGGCAGAGGGGGTACAAAAGGCTGCTTGTATACAGGCAATGTACGAGAAAGGCCAGCAGGGGATACCGATGGCTGCACCGGTGGATCCCGCCCACCTCAGGCCTCTCATTAGGGGGCTACCAGACGCCTTAAAATTACATGTCCAGTCCCTCAGAGACAGGGTTCAAAGGGCCATAGAACACAACCAACAAAATCCTCAGAATCCACCCGCACATGTGCTAACCTGGGCCGAAGTGCTGCATGATATAGTCACCTATGGGCGCGAAATGGGGTGGACGGATCCGGGCGGCGGTGCAGACGGGAGCAGGAGGGTCCGGCAAGCTAGCCGCGAGCCTCGTCCAGGATGGCCCCCCCCACCCCGGGAGCCTGAACCCCTCCGCGGCAGGTCGGACAGGTCTGGTGGTCGGGAACGTAACGACCTGTGGCGAAAAGCATTAGCATTGGGGGTCCCTCGAGCATTGTTACACGGGCAGCCCACAGAGTGTATACAGAAGCTGGTGGAACTGCTAGAGGGGAAAAGCAGGGAGACAAAAGAAGCGCTAACGACTGCTCCCCCTCCCCAAGACGGGAAGCGAAATCTTAACCCTTTCACGTCTTTGCGAGGGGAATTAGATAAGTTAAAAAACTAGCAGCTGCGGTTTGGGGCTCGGGCCGCCCAACCCGCTTGGTAAATTCCTGTCAATGGTCCGCCGCTAAGGAACCCTATATACATATTCCTGTGGGTCCGAAGCGGATAAGCTTAGAATTTTTGATTGACACAGGAGCCCAAATTAGTGTTTTAAATAAGCAGCAGGCCACTGAGATTGGAATTAAACCATCAAGAAAAACCATCAATATAGTAGGGGTAACGGGTGCAGCAGAGAGATGTCCCTTAGTCCGGACCCAGTTTTGGCTGCCTGGGGAAAAGCGGATGACAACCGTGGAGGTTGCCCTAAGCCCTTATAAGGGGAACATCCTAGGGTTTGACGTTTTAGCTGGTAAGCGGTGGCGCCTGCCTAATGGCAGCGTGTGGAGTTTCGGAAGCTGCGGGGTGGGAGTCATTCACATCAGAACCTTACAGTTGGCTCCTGCACTGCCACCATCCAAAGTGACCTGTGTTCCCCAATACCCCTTACCCAGTGCAGCTAAGAGGGGCATTACAGAAGTTATTAGTGATCTTGAAAGAAGACAGATAATAAGCCGCACTCATTCTCCCTATAACTCCCCAATCTGGCCAGTTCGCAAGCCTGATGGGCGGTGGCGATTAACTATTGATTATCGGAAACTGAACAGTAATACCTTACCATTAACGGCTGCTGTCCCAAACTTAACTTCAGTAGTGACTGCAATACAAGCAGCAGCCCACCCGTGGATGGCTGCCTTAGATGTCAAAGACATGTTCTTCATGATTCCCCTAAGGGAGGAGGACAAACCTCAGTTTGCCTTTACTTGGGAAGGGACACAATACACCTTTAATCGACTTCCACAGGGATATAAACATTCTCCCACTATTGCCCATAATGCCTTGGCTGCACTCCTTGACACTGTGAAAGTGCCATCAGGTGTTCACATATACCAATATATAGATGATATTCTGGTGGGTGGAGACAGTAAGGAACAGGTAGGGCAGGTAGCTGAGACCATCTGGAACCTA
>WNMK01000051.1:333027-430527 GCA_009819775.1 Phoenicopterus ruber ruber | reverse complement strand
CCTGGGACAGCGACGGCCGTGCGCGCCCTCCGCCACCCGGGTGGGCGGCGGACGCGGGGCTCTGCATGCGAGCAAGCGGACAACGTCCGTGAGAGGTGCTCCGACGACCTGAACACCGGCAGGGCCGGCCCGCCGTGGAGCTCTCCAACGCGCCCGGGACGCCTCAGCGGGCGCTGCCTGTGGGTCTGGATCGGTCAAAGTTGGGGGGGAGCGGGAGGTGCCGCCGGCCGCCCGCTCCGGACAACGATTCCCTTTGCTCGAGGTCAACGGGACCGGGAGAAAGCCACGGCAGGCTCCGCTTTCTCCGGTCTTTTGGCGTTCGAGAGGCGCCGGCGACCGCCGCCGGTCACCGGACTTTGCCCGCCCCGCGAGGCATGGATGACGCCTGGGGGGGGGGATACCGCGAGGCCCATCGTGGACCCTCGGGAAATGGAGGAGGGGAAGCCAAAGCAGGCTCGAGAGACCCTCCTCCGCCCATCTCCGCTCGGCTGCCGGCCACCCGCCACACCGGCCACCGCTTAGCATCCCGCTTCGCGGGCTCCAGCTTAGGGCCGGAGGAAAAGAAAGGACAAGGTGCCGCCACCTCGCCCGTCCGCCCGCAGACCTTCTCGCAGGGCCCCTCCGGCAGCCACGCAAGCCGGGGCAGGCCAGACACCACGGGCCGCCCCACCTGTGGCTCGTACCGGGGAAAAAAGGGGACGAGGCGCCGCCACCTCACCCACGCCATCATCGGGCCCTCGAGGACCGGGGGGGAAAGCCACGGCAGGTTCGAGAGGCCCCCCGGCCATCTGCCGCTGCTTCACTTCCCGCTTCGCGGGCTCCAGCTTAGGGCTGTAGAAAAAGCAAGGGTGAGGCGCCACTAACCTCACCCGTTCCCTCACGGGGCCCTCTGAAGCCGGGGGATAAGCCGCGGCAGGCTCCACACATCCCCAGGGCCGTCTGCATCTGGCGTGTGCCGGCAGTAGCCTTCGTCATTGGGCCCCCTCCGGGACCGGAGCAAGGAAGCCGCCACGGAGGACGCACCTCCTTCCCCGCCCTTGCGTGCTCGAGTGCCACTGGCCGCCGCCGACCACCGCTCTTTGCCCTGCTGCGGATGCCCTCGCTCTTTGTGCCCTTCGTTTGCTGTGCCCTCGGGACGAGTCACCGCTCGCTCCCTTAAGTACGGACCGACACGGCCTCGCCCCCGGCGAGCTCCAAGAACGCAGCCTCCACCCACCGGGGAGGCGCGGCAGTGACGCCGACTTTTACGATGACGTGACTGGAGGCAGCACAAAACAGCGACCCCATCGGCAGCTCCGGGGTGCGGGGGGGGACAACAGGTCTACCCAGCAGATGCAGAAATGCGGCTAAGTCCCGCCGGAGCTGGGTAGACCTGCCGCCCTTTCCGCCGGACATTCCGGCAGCCACAGCCCGCGTTCTCCGGGTACCGCCGGGCGGCCGCCCGGGCCTCTAGAGCCGGGTAGACCTGGTGGCCGCTCCGGAGCCGGGTAGACCTGGCGGTCGGAGCCGGAACCGGGTAGACCTGGTGGCCGGCTGTAGAGCTGGGTAGACCTGGTGGCCGGAGCCAGAACTGGGTAGACCTGGCGGACGCCGGAGCCGGGTAGACCTGGCAGTTGGAGCCGGAACCGGGTAGACATGGCAGCTGGAGCTGGAGCTGGGTAGACCTGACGGCCGGAGCCAGAACCGGGTAGACCTGGTGGCCGGAGCAGGAACCAGGTAGACCTGGTGGCCGGCTCCGGAGCCGGGTAGAACTGGCGGCCAGAGCCGGAGCCGGGTAGACCTGATGGCCGGAGCCAGAGCCGGGTAGACCTGGTGGCCGGAGCCAGCGCTGGGTAGACCTGGTATCCGGCTCCGGAGCTGGGTAGACCTGGTGACCGGAGCTGGAACCGGGTAGACCTGGCGGCCGGACCTGGAGCCAGGTAGACCTGGCAGCCACTCCCAGCAGCCGAGCCAGCTGGACCGGACCACCGCCGCCAGCCGCGGAGCCGGGCAGTCCTGCCGGCCGCGGAGCCCGACACCCCCACCCCAACCTGCCGCTGCGGGGCTCGCGGCGAGTCTGCCCGCTGGCCGGCTTTTTTTCCTCCCTGGCGCGGGACTGAGTGGAGGCAGCGGCCCCTGGCGCGAGTTCACCGACCACCGGGAGAGTTCACGACCGGGCGCCATGAGCCGGGTCCGGGCCCCGGCGCTGCCGGGCTCGCCGGCTTTTGGTTTTGTTTTTGCGGGGCAGGGGGACGGGGACGGGGACTGGGGATTGGGGTCCTGTCGCCCTCCCCCGTGCCCCCCCCCCTTGCCATCGCTTGATTTTATTTTGACTTTTAATTAGCTGTATGAAATGAAGACATTAGAAAAATGGATCGGCGATCCTGCAGACACCGCACCGTCCCTGTCCCGGGTCCCCCCGCCCCCCCCCCCCACCCCCTCCGCTGCGGGGCTCGCCGCAGTCTGCCCCGGCTGGCCGGCTTTTTTCCTCCCTGGCAGGCCGGGGACAGCAATAGAGGCAGCAGGGCCCCTGGCGTGAGCACACCAGCTCCCCGGCAGCGAGGTTCCCCTGACCGCTGGGAGAGTTTGGGACCGGGCGCTGCTAGCCAGGTCCAGGTCCGGTGCTGCCAGGCACTCGCCGGGCTTTTGGTTTTTGGTTTTGCAGGGGGAGGGGTGGGTTAGGGGGGCGAGGAATTGAGGTTTGATTTTATTTTGACTTTCAATGTTTTAATAAATAAAGATGATTAAAAAATGGATCGTCGATCCTGCAGACAAGCCCAGCCCCAGCAGAATGAATTCAAAGACTGAAATAAAAAATCAGATCATTTCCATTCCATTCCATCCCATTCTCTGATTCTTGCACTTAACTGTTTCATTTCATATCATTTAATTTCATTTTGCTTTATCTCATTTATTTTTATTTCATGCTTTCATTCATTCTCTGATACTTTCCCTTCACTGTTTCATTTCATTTCATGTCACTTCATGTCATTTTGTGTCAAAAGAAATGACATGAAATGAAATTCATTAAAGAATTAAACAAGATAAATTTAATTAAATGTTACACTGACATGAATAAAGAGTGAAACAAAAAAATTTATAATGACATGACACAAAGTGAAAAGACAAAATGAAATACACTAAATTGTGTGAAAGGAAAGAAGGAATTGAAAGAGTTAAATGTAATGAAATGAAAGACTGAAATGAAATGAAAGAATGAAATAACATGACACAGTTACTTGAAAAAAGGGAAGGGAAGGGGAAGGGGAGGGGGAAGGGGAGGGGGAAGGGGAGGGGGAAGGGGAGGGGGAAGGGGAGGGGAAGGGAAGGGAAGGGGAAGGGGAAGGGAAGGGGAAAGGGAAAGGGAAAGGGAAAGGGAAAGGGAAAGGGAAAGGGAAGGGAAGAAAGGAAAAGGAAAAGGTGAAATGAAATGAAACGATAAAGTGAAATAACCAGAGAATGGAAGGAAAGAGTTTAGTGAAAGGAAATGAAATGCTACATTAAAGTGAAAGTATAAGAGAATGAAATGAAATGAAATGAAATGAAATGAAATGAACATAAATAGTGAGAGAAAATGAAAGAATGAAATGGAAGAAGGAAATAATGAAATGAAATACTGATACAATGAATTGAAAGGATGAAAGGAAATGACATGACATGACATGACATGAAAGATATAAAATCAAATCAACTAAATGAAGGAATGAAATGAAATAGTGAAATGAAATGAAATATGAAATGAAATATGAAATGGAATGAATGAAAAAAGAAAGAATACAATATATTAAATCAAATTAATTAAATGCAATAAATTAATAGAGACATGAAATGAAAATAAATAGTGAAAGAAATTAAATGTAAGGATGAAATGAAAGAAGGAAATAATGAAATGACGTAATGTTACAATGAATTGAAAGCATGAAATGACGTGAAATGACATGAAATGAAATGAGAAAATACAAAGAAGTATATAAAATCAAATCAACTAAACGAAGGAATGAAATGAAATAGTGAAATGAAATGAAATAAAATGACATTACCTGTCAGCCTGACCTCGGTGCAATGACAGTAAATGAAATAATGAAAAAATGAAATGAAATAATTCTATAAATTAAAATGAGTTAATAGAAAGAACAAAACGAAATAGTGAAATTATTTCCTTTACTTCATTCATACAAATAAAGATCACATGAATGAATTGAAATGAAAGGATGAAATAAATAAAATGAAATGAATTAAATGAAAGTATGAAATTAAATAGTTAAATGAAATTAAATAAAACATGAAAGAATGAAATGAAATGAATGAAAGAATAAAATAAATTAATTAAATGGAAGAATTTAAATAAAATAGCGATATGAAATGACATGACATGACATGACATGACATGACATGACATGACATGAATGAAGCAGTGAAGTGAAAGAATTCAAGAATGGAATGAAATAGTGAAGTGAAATGAAATGAAATGAAATAAATAAATTAAATGGAATGAATTAAATGAAAGATTAAATTAAATACTGGAATAAAATGAAAGAATGAAATGAAAAAATGAAATACTGAAAAGATATCATGACAGAATGAACTGAAAGAGTGAAATAAAAATCATAACCTTTCATTTAATTTCATTTCCTCATTCATAAAATGAAATAAAAATTGAATGAACGAAATGAAACAATGAAATAAATAAAATTAAATGAACAAAATGAAAGTATGAAATTAAATATTGAAATGAAAAGTAAGGAAATGTGAAAATAATGAATGAATGATGGAATGAAATGACATAATGAAATAAGTTAAAGAATGAAAGGTAATATATTGAAATAAGAAAATGAAATAATGAAATGAAATTAAAGGAAAGAATGAAAGAAATTAATTTAAAAATGAAACAGTGAAATGAACTACACTGAACTGAAATGAACAAATAAATTACATCAAATGAAAGAATGAAATAAAATCACAAAATGACATGATACAATGAACTGACAGCATGAAATGAAATGAAAGAATTAATAGTTACATGAAAGAATGAAATAGTGAATTAAAATGAAAGAATTAAATGAAAGAATGAAAGAATGAATGACATAATGATACAAGGAATGTACATCATGAAATGGAAGGGAAGGGAATGGAACTGGAAGGGAATGGAAGGGAATGAATGGAACAGTGAAGTGAAAGAATCAGAGAATGGAATGAAATAGTGAAAGTAAACAAAATGAAACGAAAATGAAATGAAACAAATTAAATTAAATGAAACAAAACGAAACAAAACAGTAAAGTGAAAGAATCAGACAATGGAATGATCTAGTGCAATGAAACGAAACGAAACGACACGAAACGAAAACGAAACAAAACGAAACAGTAAGTCAAAGAATCAGAGAATTAAATCAAATAGATTAATGAAAGAATGGAATGAAATCGTGATAATGAAATGAAATGAAATGAAATGAAATGAAATGAAATGAAAGAAAGAAATGAAGAAAGAAAGAAAGAAAAGAAAGAAATGAAATGATGCAACAATGAAATGAAATAATCAAAGAAATTGAATTGAGATAAATGAAAGAACGAAATGAGATAGTGAAATTAAATGAAAGCAATTGAAAGCATGAGATGAAATGAAATGAAATTATGACATGAAATTAAATTAAGTGAATTGAAAGAATTAAATAAAATTTACTCAATTAAATGAAAGAAGGAAATACTGGAATAAAATGAAATAAGAAAATGAAAGAATGAAATAATGAAACACATCATGAAAGAAGGAAATAAAAATCATATCATGTCATTTCATTTACTTCATTCATGAAATGAAATAAAAATGAAATGAAATAAATGAAAGAATGAAACATAAAATCAAATCAACTAAATGAAGGAATACAATGATACAGTGAAACAAAACGAAACGAAACGAAACGAAATGAAATGAATGAAATAACTAGAGAATGGAAGGAAACAGTGAAGTGAAATGAAATTAAACAGTGAAGTGAAATTATCAGAGAGTGAAATGAAATGAAATGAAATGAAAGAATAAAATATAGTAAATCAAATTAATTAAATGAAAGAAACAAATTAAATAGAGAAACGAAATGAAATGAAAATGAATACTGAAAGAAAATTAATGTAAGATGAATGAAAGAAGGAAATAATGAATGACGTAATGTTACAATGAATTGAAAGCATGAAATGACGTGAAATGAAATGAAATGAGAAAATACAAAGAAATATGTAAATCAAATCAACTAAACGAAGGAATGAAATGAAATAGTGAAATGAAATGAAATAAAATGACATTAAATGAAACAGATTAGTGAAAGTATCACAGAATGTCATGAAATAGAGAAATGAAATGAAATTAAACGTAACAGTGAATTGAAAGAATCAGAGAATGGAAGGCAAAAGTGACTGAAATGAAAGAATGAAATAATGAAACGACATCATGAAAGAATGAATTTAAAGAATGAAATAAAAATCATATCATTTCATTCCATTTCATTGACATAATTCCAAAAATGAAATAAAAATTAAATTAATTAAATGAAAGAATGAAATAAATAAAATTAAAGGAACTAAATGTAAGTATGAAATTAAATAGGGAAAATGAAATACAAAGAAATGAAATAATGAAATGAAATGAAAGAACAAAATTTAATTAAAGAATGAAATGAAACAGTGAACTGAACTGAAAGAATAAATTAGATTTAATTAAATGAAAGAATGAAATAAAATCATGAAACGTCATGATACAAAAAATTGACAGCATGAAATGGAAGGAAAGAATTAAATAGTTACATGAAAGAATGAAATAGTGAAATAAAATGAAATGAAAGAATTAAATGAAAGAATGAAATAATGAAATGACATAATGATACAATGAATGTACATCATGAAATGGAAGGGAAGGGAAGGGAAGGGAAGGGAACAGTGAAGTGAAAGAATCAGAGAATGGAATGAAATAGTGAAACGAAACGAAACGAAATGGAACGAAACGAAACAGTAAAGTGAAAGAATCAGAATGGAATGATCTAGTGCAATGAAATGAAATAATTAAATAAATTAAATCAAATAAATTAAATGAAAGAATGGAATGAAATCGTGAAAATGAAATTAAATGAAATGAATGGAAACAAAATGAAATAAATTGAGATAATGAAAGAATGAAATGAAATAGTGAAATAAAATAAATTGAAAGAAGGAATTGAAAGCATGAAATGAAATGAAAGAATTAAATAAAATTTAATCAATTAAATGATACAATGAAATCAAATACTGGGGTAAAATGAAGTCACTAAATGAAATAGTGAAATAATGAAACGAGATCATGAAAGAATGAATTGAAAGAATGAAATAATTTAATTTCATTTACTTCATAAAATGAAATAAAAATGAAATGAATGAAATGAAAGAATGAAAAATATATACTCAAGTCAATCAAATGAAGGAATGAAATGCTATAGTGAAATGAAATGACATGACATGACATGACATGAAAGAATGAAATCAAACAATGAACAGAAATGAAGGAATGAAATCAAAGAATGAAATGAAATTATATGTACGAAATATTGACATGAAAGACCGCAATAATGAAATTATATAATGAACGAAAGAATTTTAAAAATGAAATGTAAAAAATAAAAATAACTGAAATAATGAAATGAAATTACAATACAAAATATGAAATGTAATTAAATGAATTAATGAAATTAAAAGAAAGAATTGAAATCAATTAAATGAAAGAATGAAAGAATGAAATGAAAGAATGAAAGAATGAAATGAAAGAATGAAAGAATGAAATAAGATGAATACTGAAATAATGGAGTGAAAGAATGAAATAATGCAGTGGCAAAATAAGACTGAATTGATACAGTGAAATGTAAAGAAGTAAAATAGATGAAATACGCAAGCAAAATGAAAGAACGAAATGAAATAATGAAATCAATTAATCTAAATGAATTAAAGAATGAAAGTGCGATATGAAAAAAAGAAATTATATGAAATGAACGACATGATAGGAATGTAATGAAATGAAAGAATGAAAGAATGAAGTGACATAATGAAATAATGTCATTGATTTCATTTACTTTTTATTTCATTGTATGAATGAAGTAAAGGAAATAATGAAATAATGAAACAAAAAAAGAAAGATTAAATGTAATGAATTACATGAAGGAATGAAATGAAAGGAAATCAAAAGACATAAAATGAAAGAAGAATATGAAATGAATGAAAGTTGATCAAGAAGGTGAGGAGAGGAGAGAGAGGGAGAAAGGAGAGAGGAGAAGGAGAGGAGAAGAGAGGAGAAAGGAAAGGAGAGAGGAGAGAGGAGAGAGGAGAAGGAGAGGAGAGGAGAGGAGAAAGGAAAGGAGAGAGGAGAGAGGAGAAGGAGAGGAGAGGAGAAAAAATGAAATTAAAGAATGAAGTGAAAAATTGAAGTACTGTTGACAAATGAAAGACTGAAATGAAATTAAATAAATAGAAATGAAATGAAAGAATGATATGCAATCATGAAATGAAATGAAATTATGAAATGAAATAGCGAAATGAAAGAATTAAATGAAATGAAAGAATAAAATGAAATGAAAAGAGAATAAAAAAACAGCAGTGGGCTTCAGGACAGAGACAGAGGAAGACAAAAAGAGAAGCAGGCAGCAGCACAGAGGGAGAGCAAGGAAAAAAAAGGGGGCGGGTAGAATGGCAGAGAAAGAGAGGGGCTTCCAAACTAGAGATGGAGGAACAGGGAGCAGGACACATGAGAATAGGCAGGAGAGGTACAGGGAAGCAGAAAAGTGACACCAGTGAGGGAAAAGCTGGGGGCCACAGGCACAGGGAGGGACCCAAATGCAGAAGCAGGGACGACATGGCCCCAAGGGACCCAGGACTCACCACAGTTCCCGCTCTCGGTGCTGCCAGGAGAATTTTACAGTTCAGACACTTCTGTCTCTGCCTCTCTCAGCTCTTACAACATGAAGAGTCCTTCCTAGTTACACAGCCTCACACACGCGCTGCGCGCACACACACCAAAGCTACAGGGCTGTACCATACTTTTGGTTATGCACACAGACCCCGCGGTGCATGTTGGTGATCTGGTCTGCTGAGGACTACTCACAGGGACCCTTCCTCACATGGAGAGGCTGGCTGTCTCTTGTCTGCACCCGGGGGCAGTTTCCAGCTGGATCCCCTTCATGTCCTTCTCCAGCCGCTTTACCTGTTTCCAATCTCTTCAACTTCAGCTTGAGCCAGATGCAGCCAACAACATCCTGAGGAGGAGCAGACAACCCAGCCCTCAGCGTGGCCTCTGGGAGAGGGAAAGAACTCTGATTACCGCAGCTCCCCCAGGCTGGAGCCCCTCCTGCTGCAGGAGCTCCTGCAGACACCGCTCCTTCCCCACGCTGGTGCTGATGGCACCCACGTTAATGGAGGATTAAGCATGCCCAAGGCCCAGCTCGCTGCTGCCAGGACAGGCCATGGGGCAGGCCTGGGGCTGTGGGACAGGCCTCAGTAGAGGTGCAGGGGCCGGGGCAGCTGCAGGGGGTGAGCACGGCCAGGGCAGTTCAGGGGGGCTCTGGAAGTCGGGGAGCACCTTGGCCCGGAGGGGTCTGTCTCCATCTCCTTCCCCTTCCCAGCTCTTGGGTGACTCCCAGGGTTGCCCCAGCCAGTCCCAGCTCGAGCTGACCCGGAGCCCGTCGCACCAGGCGGTTTGGAGCTCCCCGCTGCCACCCTCGAGCGGCCAGCGGGCCGGAGACACCCTTGCGCCCACCCAAGGGCCTTGCTCCTCACGGGCGGCCCTGGCCCTCACCAGGAAACACCACACCGCCTCCGGAACCGCACACCCGCAGCAGCGGATGGCGCACCGGAGGGGCCAGAGCCGGTGCAAATGCCAGGCAGCAGTGCTGCTACTGCGCATGCACAGTGCCAGTGCGGCAGGAACGTGCTAAGGTCACTGGATGCGCGACACCACCCCTCCACCCTGTACCTCAACATGTGGGACCAGTGATCGCCCTGCAGTGCCTGTGTTCAGTCACATGGTGCAGCGCTTTTCAGGGCAGCACCACCGTGCAGGCGCTCTCGGGGCGTGACCGCACCGCTATGCGGGGATCGGGCCCAGTGGGAGCCCCACACAGAATCGTCAGGGAACGGCACAGGACCGTGCCTGGAGCAGAGACTGCACCTGCGACAACATGGCCGCCCGGAAGCCCCATGCCTCGGGACTTCAGCTCCCAGCATGCCCTGGGAACAACCATGGCCACCCAGCAGCCCCATGCTCCAGGACTACAGCTCCCGGCATGCCACGGGGTGCGCCTTTCCTGCTGTCTCATCCTGCCGGGACACCGTCATCCTTCCCCCCTCTCCCCGGTCCGGCCTCGCCTCCCCGCAGGCCCAATGGCCACCTCCTTGGGGCTGCCCTGGCCCACGTCCCGGCCCAAGCCGCAGGGCCTAGGTGGAACAGGGAGGAAGAGAAGAGAGGGACAGAGCAGCAGAGAGGGATGGAGCAGGGAGGTGGGGTGGCAGGAGAGGGCCGGGAGACAAACGGAGGGACAGAGAGAGGGAAAAGGCACGAGGAGAGTGGAGTGGCAGAGAAATGGGACAGGGAGCAGGGCAGAGGAGGAAGGATGAGGAGACAAAGGACAGGGGAGAGGGCAAGGGAGAGGCAGGGACAGAGAGCAGGACACAGAGCAAGCGCAGGATGGAAACAATCCCGAGAGGCTGAGAAACAGAGAGAGAGATGCGTTCGGGACAGGGTGACAGAGAAGGGCAGAACAGCGATGGCCTCCAGGATGAAGATGTAGGAAGAGCAAAAAGGGCTAGGGGCAGACAAGGCGGAATTTTAAAAAAAATAGGGACAAAGAGCCAGACAGAGTAAGAAAGAGGAAGAAAAAAGAATGAAAGGCTATGTTGCCTGAAATTGAAAAATAACTCCCTAAACACCCAGAATCTGTTTAGAGAGGAGACATTGTTTTATTGTGTGCAGGGTGCAAGGTGGAAGATTGCCACAAATCAAGCACACCTACTGGGGTTTTTCACACAAGAGTTACAAAAAATCCCACCTAACTAATGTAATTATTCCCCCTAGCTATTACATATTAATTGTGTTGAGCAAGCAAAGTATTCTGCATCTGCGCGGGAATTATGCTTAGGTAAGCAAAGTCTTCTACGGCTGCGCGGGGGTCTCGGAGGGTCTCTGGTGGTCGTTTGGGAAGAATACCTCTCCTCATTTTGTCCTTTTATGGTCATGCGTCATCTGAGGACACCAGGGCTCTGGTTTTTCTTGCCAACTCCTTGTTTCACACACTCACAGCAGATACGTGTCCTTGGTTGAGCAAGTTTGTAACCATAAGATGTTCCTTTGAAACCCTGGCTGAAGCATTGCCTTACGGAAACAGACCCTGAAACTAAGTAGGTAAAGTACATAGATTACAGTCCTGAATACCATGCATATCACATTTTCATGAGTTGTTAGTAACTACCCCTTAGTTGGAGCCTTATTCTTAACTATTAGTTTGTCTCATTCTATTTCGTCTATGACATTATTTCTGTTCAAGTAATTCTTTTTACCTATGCATAAGATGTATACAAATATACGTCCGCGGTAACAGCTACAGGGCAGAAAGGGAGCAATTAAAAAATAGGGACCCAGAGCCTGACAGAGAGGGACAGAGAAAAATCAAAAATATCAGTTATGGGCGATTGCTCCCATTTCTTGGGCACTCCTCAGGAACTATGTTTTCCAGCAGCCTCAAAATACGTGCTGCCTGTAAAAGCCCTGCCCCAGTGCAGAGATGTTTCTCAGGCATCCAGGCCTGACAAGGGTTTCCCAGTGGCCCTGCGTGAAATCCTGCTCCCAGGAAGCACCTCCCCACAGAGCAAAGTCTGTATCCAGCTACCCAGTGCTGGGTCCGGCTGCCCCAAGGGATCTTGCAGGGAGGACAGGGTCATCTGCCTGGTGGCTGTGACACACAAATGATGAGCTGAGGCCCTGTGGTCATGGCTGGCCGGTTCAAAGTCCCCGAGTGCCTCAGCCTTTCTCCCTGAGACTGTTTAACCCAGGCACTTCTTCAGGGTGTGACGGATAATGTGAAGATGCATGCTGTTGATGTCCTGGTGGCTCTGTCTTCAAAGTTGTGATGTCTGAGATCCGGGGCCACTTGAAGGCACTAACGGAGATCTCCAGGGAGTTTGTGTTCAATGTTTTGACATCTTAGGGCTACAATGTCTAGGGTTATGGGGTGCTAGAGTTACAGGGTACTAGGGCTGTGGTTCTAGGGTTATGCAGTGCTAGGGTAACAGTTTTCTAGGGTTATCATATACTAGTTTAGGGAGAGCGAGTGTTATTGGGTGCTAGGCTTATGGGGTGGTAGGGTTCTGGGATGCCAGCGTGTAAGTGGGATAGGATTAAAGCATGTTGTTTTTAGGGACAGAATCTGGGCTTTGTGGTCCTGGCTTCCTGGGCTGTTTGGGGTTTTTTTTGCCTTGGCTTATGTTCTAGCTGTTTTTTGGAGAGTCCTGTTTTAGGGTGTTTTCTTTTTAGGGTTTGGATAGGGGGCTCTGGTTTGTGTATGATGTGTCTTCTAGGGGTTTTTTGCTGTTCTGGTGATTTGTTTTGCATTTTCTGTCTTGTAACCATCATTTTTGGTCTAATATGGCTGTCCAGGTTGGTCAGTGTCACTTCTGCTGCAGTCCAACTCATTTCTGGTGAGTGTCGGACCGTTTCAGATAGGTGTGGATTATCTGCGGTCCATGGAGAACAACTGCCAGATGACTAACGGGCACTTCTGGGGTGTCGGGGGGCTAAGTGTACTTCTGAATTTGGGTAGACTTCCAAATACATGGTCATTTCTCCTGCCTTGAGGAAGAGTCATGGGAAGACACCAGCTGCACGGAAGGACAAGGGTTTTCCTTAGGGTATGTGGCTTTTTGGTTTTTGCTTTTGAGTAAGAAAGCTACAAAGAGGCTGCTATCATTAAGTTTACTGGCCTTTTGTGAAGTCTTGGCTTGAATATTGCATGACTTGAAACATCACTGAAAAAATGTAGAGGTTTGTGTGTTCTGAATGCTTCGGGTTTGAACGTCTACTCATGGTGGTGACTTCATACAGTCCTTAGCTCCTGTCTCAAGGCACACGTGTGCTTAGGGTGAGGTTCATCATCCACAGTAGTGGATGTGAATCCATATTTCAAATTGACTTCTTGATCGTTTGGGGGGGGCAATTTCTTGTCAGATCTGATTCAATCATCCTTGGTTTTCCCTCTTCCTGAAACTAGTGAAGGGCTCATAGGAGGAGAAGGGTCAGCACTGCCATTTCCATGGTGATTGCTTGTGCTGCAGTTACCAGGGTTATCTTCCATCCATGGTTTCTTTGCAGGAATCTCTTTAAGCCACTTGTCCTTTTTCTGAGGAGTAGTAGACTTAAGGAGAGACCTTTTATTCCTCATTAGTGCCTCAGAGATTTACCTGTGTTTTTTTTTTTTTTTTTAAAAAAAAAAAGCTTTTTGTAGCTCTTTGGATTTCTGTCCTTAAAGAAAGTCTCTAGGATTTCTACCCCGGATTGTCCAGAAAGGACTGTCCTTATACACTGCTGTCAGCCTTCTGTCTTGGGAAAATGTCTGGTAGTGGTGAATGTTTGATGGCAATGTAACTCAATGCATCTTAAATATACAAGCTTTGCCCTTTTTCCTGATATGCCTGGGGGATGATTCTCAGTAGGTCATAAACAGTATGTTCTGCTGTGCTTTACCCATTTAAAATAATATATCAGCAGACATGTCTTCCTTAGTGCCTACACAGAGCAAGAACCTCCAGTAGCAAGGGCATGCTGATCCTTGGGTAGCTTCAAAGCGACAGATAAATGTAAACAGGTTAACAAACTAGTCCTGTGGTAGCAGTGTGTGTGTCAAAGTCCTCCTGACTCACTCAGCATGACATGACTTTTTGTGGGTGAGAGTGGATGGAGTCACTATAAGCAGGTGTTGATCTAAAGAAATGAAAAATTACCTTTGAATGGAGTGGCATGCCTTTAGATGTAGGGATGTATTGCCTTTTCCATCCTTGATTTCAGCACAGTGTACTGAGAGGTGCTTCCATCTAAGGGAGGGAAACTCACCCAACAGCTGTCATCAGCCTCAGGGCTTGTGATCCTTGAGGGAGGTCTAAGGGACAGTTTTACTTGTGTGGTGTTTCTCATTCTGCTCCCAGGTTTTCCCTTTAATGTTTGCTCTCTGGTTTATTTGCCTTTGTAGTGTTTTGTAAATGTTCTCTCTTCTCCATAGCTCTGAGCACTGATCTACGTGTTCCTTTATCTGAAAATCCATAAATAACTTCGGCGTTTACCTTGGGAGCAGAGAAAATGAGCACCCTTGTCCTGGTTTAGGCCAGGATGGAGTTAGTTTTTTCAGCAGCTCCTGTGTTTTGGCTTCAGTGTGAGAAGAACAGTGATAGCACACTGATGTTGCTGGTTGCTGCTGAACGACCAAGGACATTTTGCTGTTTTCCAGGTTCTGCTAACGTGCAGATGCAAAACTTGGGAGGGGTAGAGACAGGATAGTTGATCCAAACTGGCCAAAGAGAGTATTCCATACCATAGACATCATGCTTGATAAGCGAGGGTCAGTCGGTGGGCCACTAGTGTTTTTTTTTTACTAGATCTTTTTTGGTCTTTTGGGCTTTTGAGGCTTTTGAGACCTTTAACTTGCCCTAATCCTTAAGCTTCCCTTCGGGTTGCTTTTTGTTTCCCTATTTCTACCTTTTTGTTTTTCACTCGTTTAGCTGTTTGTTCCCTCGCCTGCTTTCCCTGGAACTTGCTGTTCTGGGATAGCTGGGGGGGGGATACCCCTGCTCCCTGACTGCTGCTCGGGACGGGCTGTATCGGTCATCGGGTGGTGAGAAATTGTGTATCATTTGTTTCATATATTCTATTATCCTTGTATATATTATCATTATTAATATATTTTCATATTTTTTTACTTTGCTGTCCTGGTGAGCTGTTTTTATCTCAACCCACGAGTTTTCCTTTCTCTCCAATTCTCCTCCCCAACCCAGCGGGGAGGGGGGGAGTGAGCGAGCGGCTGCGTGGTATTGGGTTACAATTTGGGGTTAAACCACGACAACCCTTTAGAGTAGAGAGGAAAATTTCATATGAGAAACACTTCAATGATAAACATCTTCTGAGGTTTAAAGTTCCTGCTTTAAGTTTTTTTGGTTGTTTTTGCATTCTTTAGCAATACCCACTGTCGTGGTTTAGCCCCAACCGGCAGCTGAGCACAACACGGCCACTCGCTCGCTCCCCCCCTCCAAGTGGGATGGGAGAGAGAATCGGGGAAAAAGAAAGGCAAAACTCATGGGCTGGGATAACAACAGTTTAACAGGACAATAAAGGAAAAGAAAAGAAACAAACAAGAAACCCCAACAATAACAACAACAGAGTAGACTTAGCGGTGCTTCACTGCGCAGGTTGCTCCCAAGCAGAATCCTCCCCCCTGGCACTGTCCCCCTCTATAGAGTGAGCATGAGAGTCACATGGTATAGAATAGACCCTGGCCAGCTTCTGGTGGAAATTAACCCTATCCCAGCTGCAACCAGGACATTATCCACCCCTTATTCTATACCATATATGTCATGCTCAGATCCTACACTTTCCAGTTAATCACACACACAGACATCATTCCCTTAGTCTATGGACCATCCCTTTGAAGTGTCTATTGAGTTCATTTAGTCCATGACTTTGGGCTCCATCTGTCATAACAGTCTCTTGGGGCAGGAGAGATGATGTGAAGTTCGCTCGGTTGGCAAAACAGGGCTGGGTCTCAGTGCGATGCGGCAGGTGACGCTGGACGCAGTGGGAGGATGGTGTGTAGTGCTGGATTGTTGCATGTTGCATCTGGACCTTGCAGTTGTGGTATCTGGCGCGGCTGGTGTATCATGTCCACAGTCCGTGGGTTGAAGATGTCGATCTCTTGAGGAAGCTGCTGGGCGCCAGTTGCTAAAGCCAGTTCTGCTTCCATTACTGCTGCACTTTGCTCAGTTTTACCAGTAGTTCATTCCTTATTAATTTGGGTAATTCTTGCTATAATATCATTGATTTGGCATATAGCCACTGTGATAGAAATGACATACAGTGACAGGGTTATATAGCAATTAACATCATACTATTTAATTCATTGGCTATTCTCACCCAAGATCAAATGCCCTTGAGGTACACATCGGACATCCACATCCTTTCGCATCACCCACCAAGTGCACCCAGGTCCTTGAGCAAAAGCAATTCCACAGATGGTTCTAGCTATCCAGTGGTTGCTTCCACCATTGTAAGCACATGGCACTTGCCTTGGCGGATCTGTGAGAGTGGGATAGAATCAATCTGCCAGGCCTCCCCATATTTCTATTTCAGCCATTGTCCTCCATACCAGAGAGGCTTGGACCACTTGGCTTGCTTGATCGCAGCGCATATTTCACACTCACGGATAACCTGTGCAATAGTGTCCATGGTCAAGTCCACCCCTCGATCACAAGCCCATCTATATGTTGTATCTCTCCCCTGATGGCCTGAGGTGTTGTGGGCCCACTGAGCTAGGAATAATTCACCTTTATGTTGCCAGTCCAGATCCACCTGTGCCACTTCAATCCTAGCAGCCTGATCCACCTGCTGGTTGTTTTGATGGCATCTACGTGGCGTACTTTTAGAACCAGCTTCTCTAGCCGGGCAGCACTATCTTGCCACAATTTGGCAGCCCAGATGGGTTTGCCTCTGTGCTGCCAGTTGCTCTGCTTCCATTGCTGTAACCACCCCCACAGGGCATTTGCCACCATCCAGGAGTCGGTATAGAGGTAGACCACTGGCCACTTCTCTCACTCACCAATCTCTAAAGCCAGCTGGATGGCTTTCACCTCTGCAAACTGACTCAATTCACCTTGTCCCTCAGTGGCTTCTGCGACTTGCCGTGTAGAATGTGAAATCATTCTTCTTTCGGGTCACGTGATAGAGAGGACTTACAATAGAACTGTAATTTGGAATATGCATTCTTCAGAAACCCACAACACCTAAAAAAGCTTGGGCTTCCTTTTTGTTAGTTGGTGGAGACAGAGCTGCTACTTTGTTGATCACATCTGTCGGGATCTGACGACATCCATCTTGCCATTTTATTCCTAGGAACTGGATCTCCTCTGCAGGTCCTTTGACCTTACCTCATGTTATGGCAAAGCCAGCTCTCAGAAGAATTTGAATTATTTTCTCTCCTTTCTCAAAAACCTCTTCTGCTCTGTTGCCCCACATGATGATGTCATCAACATGTTGCAGGTGTTCTGGAGCTCCACCCTTTTCCAGTGCAGTCTGGATCAGCCCATGGCCAAGGGTGGGGCTGTGTTTCCACCCCTGAGGCAGTCGATTCCAGGTGTACTGGATGCCCCTCCAGGTGAAAGCAAACTGTGGCCTGCACTCTGCTGCCAAAGGCATTGAGAAGAATGCATTGGGAATATCAGTGGTGGCATACCACTTGGCTGCCTTGGACTCCAGTTCGTACTGAAGTTCTAGCACGTCTGGCACGGCAGCACTCAGTGGTGGCGTGACTTCATTCGGGCCACAATAATCCACTGTTAATCTCCACTCTCCGTTAATTTCCTTACTGGCCATATAGGACTATTAAAAGGTGAATGAGTCTTACTGATGACTCCTTGGCTCTCCAGTTGATGAATCAGCTCATGGATGGGAGCCAGGGAGTCTCAGTTGGTGTGATATTGCTGCCGGTGCACCGTCCTGGTAGCAATTGGCACCTGCTGTTCTTCAGCTCGCAGCAATCCCACAACGCAGGGATCTTCCGAGAGGCCAGGCAGGGTGGATAGCTGTTTGGTCTTCTCTGCATTCACTGTGGCTACACCAAAAGCCCATCGGTATCCCTTTGGGTCCTTGAGGTACCCTCTCCTGAGGTAGTCTATGCCAAGGATACAAGGGGCCTCTGGGCCGGTCACAAGGGGGTGCTTTTCCCACTTGTCCCCTGTTAAGCTCATCTCAGCCTCCAATACCGACAATTCTTGGCATCGCGCTGTCACTCCCGAGATCCAGATGGGTTTCGTTCCCCTGTGTTCTGATGGCACCAGAGTACACTGTGCACCGGTTTCTACCAAAGCCCTATACTTCTGTGGGTCTGATGTGCCAGGCCATTGAACCCACACAGTCCAGTATACAAGGTCATCCCTTTCCTCCTCCTGGCCAAAGGCAGGGACCCTCTATTCCTGTTCCTCGTCAGAGTATTCTCTGTCTGACCCTTGCAGTGCCAGACCACAAGGCCCCTCACCAGGATCAAGGGAGGAGATTTCAGTTCTTCTGTGTTTGGGAAATCGCTGATTGCCTTCGTGTGTCTCTACAGCAACTCTGCTGACAGACTTCCTGGGTGGCCCCTTCTTAAGAGCTGTCTTCCCTCTCAGTTCATGTACATGGGCTTCCAGCTTCAAGGTGGGTTCACGGTCCCACTTCCTCATGTCCTCCCCCTGGTCACGCAGGAAGAATCAGAGTGCCCCATGCGGCGTGTGTCTGGGGCTCCCTTTCCCTCTGACCGAGGCAGGAGGGGACTGATTTCTTGGGGGACCCCCGATAGCCGAGGCACTGGCCTGTAGGGATGAGGCGGTACAGAGATTTTCTTCAAAGTTTTAGAGCCAAGACGACACTCTCTCCACAGTTGGTCTATCAATGTCCGGGCAACACATCGCTGCCAGGCTGTTAGAATATGACGCTGGGGTACTCTGAATCACCTTTTTCCACATAGCCCATGTGCACAGGACATCGTCTGGATCTTTGGAGACCTCATCGTTGTCTAGATCCCTGTAGATGACTTCCAGTACCGCTAATTCTCTCAGGTACTGGATGCCTTCACCTGCAGTGGTCCACTTTCCCGGGGAGTTCACCAGATCTTCCTTGAATGGATACCTTGCCCTCACGCTTGAGAGGAGCCATCTCCAGAGGCTGCAAATTGCTGCCTCTTTTCCAATTCCTCTCTCAATTCCGGGGTTCCTAGCAAGGGATCCCAGCTGTTGGGCTTCCTTGCCCTCCAATTGCTGACTGTTGGCCCTGCTATCCCAGCATCAGAGCAGCCAGGCAGCAACCCGCTCACCTGGCTGGCGGCTGTAATCTTTCCGCATGTCTCGAAGTTCTGCTGAGGTCAGGGACCAGGTAGTTTCTGCTTCCTGTCGGAATTCTCTCACTCCTTCCTCCGATGTCCTTGTCGAAGGACCAGCTTCATGATCCGACCCTTCCTCTTCTTCCTCCTCCCTTACTAATCGAGGATATGGACCTGTTGTTCTCCTTGTCTGTTGTTTCTTTTTAACTACTGGGGCAATTACTGTAGTTGTTGTTGTTGTTTGGGTCCCTATCTCAACCATGGTGTCCTCAGGCGCAGTTTGGGTCCCTGCCTCAACCGGAGTCCTCTGGGAATGCTGAACTGCAGCTCGATAGGCACAAGCCAGGCCCCAGTACAGCGCTAGAAGCTGGTGGTTCTCATTGGGATAGGCAAGGCACCCTTCCATCAGGTGGCGTGTCAGTTTGCCAGGGTTGCTCACCTGTTCAGGAGTAAAGTCCCAGGCTATGGGAGGTTATAACTGCCCTAGGAACCTGCCCAAGTCCTTCCACACACCCTGCCACCCTGGGACCGGCTGCCTCAGGTCACGCTTCAATATCGCCTCACCCAAAAGTTGTCTTCTCTTGCACCAGGACAAGACCAGATTCCACAAACCCCATAATATGCCAACAATATTAATAAGTTGTACTAAGCAGTTCACACAAGGGTGAGTAAGGACCTCAGGAGCCTGTGTAATAAACCTGTCCACATTAATCCTGGGTAGGGAGAGGGAGATGATGTATTCCCTCATCCTCTCCACCAGCTAGCTCCCCCAGGACATTGAGACTGTCAGTGCCGGGACAAAGCATATTCGCATTAACCTGTTGCCAAAAAGTGAAGAGAGAAACAGTGCAGCCAGCAAAGTTTTTTGACCCGTGCAGGAGCTTGTCACTTAGTAACTACTACAGTTAGAGCACACTTAATACAATAACAACAACAGCGTGTACTTAGCGGTGCTTTCCGGACAGGTCGCTCCCCGCCTGGAGCCCGCCACCCAGCCCGCTCCCGAGCAGCGATCCCTGCCCCTCCAATCGACCCCCCTCTAAATAGTGAGCGTGACGGTCACATGCTATAGAATAGACCCCGGCCAGCTTCTGGCGAAAATTAACCCTATCCCAGCCGCAACCAGGACAGTCGTGTTTTGTCTTGCATTGCAGCACTTTGTATTTGTATGGTCTGCCATCTGAGACTGTCTTGCATTGTATTGCTCTGTGTTGGGTTTTGTCTTGCGTTGTGTCGCTCTAAACTTGTGTTGACTGCCATCTGAATCTGCTTTGTATTGTATTGCTCTGTATTTGGTTTTGTCTCACATTGTATTGCTCTGTACTTATGTTGGACTGCCATCTGAGACTGCCTTGCATTCTGTGGCTCTGTATTGTGTTTTGTCTTGCATTGTATTGCTCTGTGCTTGTATTGTCTGCCATTTGTGACTGCCCTGGCTTGTATGGCCCTATATTGTGATTTGTCTCGCATTGCAGCACTCTGTATTTGTATGGACTTGTCATCTGACACGGTCTTGCGTTGTATTGCTCTGTATTGGGTTTTGTCTTGCACTGTATTGCTCTGTACTTGTTTTGACTGCCATTTCAGACTGCTGTGCATTGTATGGCGCTATACTGTGTGTTGTCTTGCGTTGCAGTGCTCTGTCTTGCTTTCTCTTGACTGTGATCTGAGTGTTGCATTGTATAGCATTATAGTAGCACGTGCGTTGCATGACTCTGTGTTTGTGTCTGTATCGTAGGGTATTGCAGAGCCAGTGTAGAGGGTTAAAGTGACTTTGAGGTCTCTGCGCATGTTAGCGGGAGATGAGCAGAGCACAACTGGAGTGTAAGGTACGATGAGGTAAGCCCGTACTTCAGCGCTGGTTTTCCTACTGGTTTTGCAGGCCCCTCACAGCAAGACTCTAAAAGGGGTGGAGGCCTCGAGGTCCGAGGAGCAGTGTGATGGGCCTCAGCAGCTGATCACATTGGGGCAGGTTGGTAATTACAACATCCAGAGCTTTCTCCCCCAGGAAAGGTGCTAGCAGTGAAAGGCATTGCTGGCCCTCACCTTCCTCTCCCAGCCCTTCCACAGCACCACCCACACTGGGGCTTGGCGCTTCCTTACCTACCTAGCGGTTCTCTGTCTCTCATGTTTCCAGAGAGCCCAGCTGCCAATTTGAAAAGGTCCAGAGATTTCTGCCACAGGAAAGGTGCTAGCACTGAAAGGCATTGCTGGCCCTCACCTTCCCCTGGCAGCCCTTCCATAGCAGCATTTACCTCCTGGCGGGAGTAACTATGACTCTTTAGATGGGATCATAATTACTAACTGGGCAGAGTTGCAGAGATCTCACCTCTTCGTTGTTCCTCTGGATGCCCTCCGTGGTAACCAAGATGACCTCTGCCCCAGAGTGAACGGACTTATAGCTCCTCCGCCCTGTCGACTGGCTTCACTGACCATTCGATGTTATTCGCAAGGTGAAACAAATTCATGGCTGCGAGTTCGTATCATCGCCTAAAGCCCTAGCCCATGGGTTGAGTTGGGACTAGCCTTAGCACTGCCTGAGGGTAGTGCTGTCTGGCTTCTATTAGCCCTCGTAACTAGATTGGCAAAACGCGGGTTGCGTTTGTATCGGTCGCCACGCAAACAAGTCCTATCAACATGAGAGACTACGTGGTCTCTAGAACCATCAGAGACCACCAAAACCCGGTGGAGCAAGGAATTAATTTGAGTGGATTGGAGTTTGTTAACTCACAGATTGATGGTTCAGAAAGGTGTCATCTCTCCGCTTGGAGGGACAAGTTAGCTGGGTTGCCAGAGGTGTATGGGGTACTTTCCTCTTTGAGCCTCCAGGGCATTACCACCAGCCCATATTTAAGGGAGGCTGAGAGTGAAGAGGAGGAGGAATCCTCACCCCCCCAGGGGCCATGGCCCAATTGTCTCCCTTGCCATCAACACCTCTCCTGGGGTTGGGTGTTGACCTTCCTGTCGAGGGCACACCGGTAGTGAAGGTCCCGGACAAAAAGCCATCCTGTCCATGTTGTGGGAGCCGGATAGGAAAAATGCCGGGACTGATTGAACATCTAAAAAGAGCGCATGGTAAGAAAAAGATCCTGTTTCAGTGTGCCCGATGCAGGGGAACGAATGTAAGACATCGCAGTATTGCGTGCCATTTCCCAAAGTGCAAGGGGGCGGTGGAAGTGGTCCCAGTGGAAGGCTGGGCCTGCAAGGAATGCGGGAGAGTATTTGATTCTAAAATCATATATTATCATAAATGCCTGGCCCATCCAGTTATCAGGAACCTTGAGCGGATTATCGCTTCCTGCCCAAAAGAGACTACTGCCAGAGGTGCCCACAACTAGTGCTGGACGGAGGAGGAGGTGGAGCTATTGCGAAAGCTTGATAAGCAGTACGAGGGAAGTAAGAACATCAACAAGTTGATTGTGGAACATATTCTGTCAAAAACAACAAAGCAAATAAGTGAAGAGGGCTGCATAAAAGTCCTGTGAAAAGAAGGGAAAAAGATCAAGAATGGAGAAAACATCTTGAAAAAGAAGGGGACCATCTAGCTGACACTGGGTCACGTCCAGAAGGGGGACTGAAATCCCACTATCGAAGGGTGATTTCTGAGTGGTTGACATTTGAAAAGCTGCCCATTCTTCAGGGTATTTTTGAGAAGGTGATCGAAGGGAAAGAACATCCATCAACATTGATTGATGAGGCAACCGAGGACTGCTATTCATGCCTGTTTATGAAGTCCACCGAGTTGAAAGCGAGCCAGGGTCGGAAGCAACCAGTGGCCCGCAGGGCTCATCCTTCGGAACCACCAAAGGAGTGGATGAAGAAGAGTGCTGTGAAAGGGGGGCAATTTCTGTGGTTCCAGCGGCTGTTTTACCTGGATAGAGGGAAACTTGCCGGTATTATCCTGGAGGATGTAGAATCCCCAAGGTGCGGTATCCCACTGGACAAGGTGCACAAGGTGTTCAAGTGGAGATGGGAATCGCCAGGAACATTCAAGGGCCTTGGGGCCTTCAGAACCACCGGGCAAGCCCACAACTCGGCGTTCGAAGCCATGATTACAGTGAAAGAAATCTCTAAAAACATCCAAGAGACGAGCAAGAACACGGCACCAGGACCCGATGGGTTGAGTGTGAGGGATCTTACTCAAATAGATCCCCAGCACACCCAGCTTATGGAACTGTACAATCTGTGGTTGGTAGCTGGAACTATACGGGACATGGTGAAAGATTGTCGGACTGTGTTAATATCAAAATCGGCTCTACCAGAACGCCAAAATGACATCAATAACTGGCGACCAATTACCATGGGATCAACCATTTTGAGGTTGTTTTCAAGGATTCTAATAGCGAGGCTGACTAAGGCACGTCCCGCTAATCCACGCCAAAGGGGCTTTATAAGGTCATCAGGATGTGCGGAAAATCTGAAATTGTTACATTTTGCATTTGGAATGCAAAAAGGGAACAAGGACCCCTGGGAGTGGTCTTTGTTGATTTAGCCAAAGCCTTTGGCACCGTGAGTCATTCTCACATCATTATGGCTCTAAAGCAAAAGGGCGTGGACAATCATATTATCGCCCTGATTACGAACTTGTGCTAGAATATTAGCACCCATATTGACCTGAAGAATGAACAGTCGCATCCCATTGGGATTGGGATTGGTGATCCAATGTCTCCGATTCTGTGTAACTTATCTGTGGACCCCCTGCTGTGCAAAGTTGGAAGAGGAAGGAAGTGGGTTCCAGCATGGTTTGAAAAATATAACAAGTATGGCCTTTGCAGACGACTTGGTACTGCTGAGTGGTTCATGGGATGGAATGCAGAGGAATATTGAGATCTTGGAGGTATTTTGTGAACTAACTGGCCTCAAGACACAAGGCGAGAAGTGCCACGGCTTTTACATCCAGCCTACAAAGGACTCATATATGATCAATGACTGTCCATCATGGACGATTAACGGCACTCCCCTGAATATGACTGAACCTGGTAGTTCTGAAAAGTACTTGGGCATTCGTATCGACCCCTGGGTTGGGATATCAAAGCCAGAACTTCTGGAGAAATTGAAAGAATGGTTACATCGGATTGGGAAGGCCTCATTGAAGCCGTTTCAGAAGGTCGACATCTTGAAAGGGGATACGGTTCCACACTTGACCTACCTTGCAGACCAGGCCGACGTAAAGGCCATGTACCTCGGAAACCCTTGACTTGGCAATAAGAACAGCAGTCAAGGAATGGTTACATCTTCGGGCAAGTGTGTGTGATGCCATCCTATATTCCAGCACTCGGGATGGAGGTTTGGGTATTACTCGACTCTCTGGACTGGTCCCCAGTGTGCCGGCCCAAAGACTGCACAGGATTGCAGAGTCTTCGGATGAAACAATAAGAACAATTGCACGAGACGAGGGAACTGAGAAAGAGTTTGAAAGGTTGTGGGTTGCAGCGGGCGGCGAGAAGGATAAAATACCATTGATTTGGGATCCGAGAGCGGTCATGGTGATACCTGAGGAACCAGGCGAGGAGGAACCAGGTTCGGAATGGGAGATACCTGCTCCTAAAGTCATCTTTCCGAAGCCCTGTGACTGGAGAAAACAAGCATTCATCAATTGGACCAAGCTTGTGTCCCAGGGCCGTGGGAGTTCCAACTTTGAGAAGATCAGTAATAAGTGGCTTGAACATTATCGGGGCATTCCTCACAGGCACCTGATAACAGCATTACACCTACAAGCTAATGTCTACCCCACAAGGGAATTTCTAGCACGGGGTAGACAGGAAACTCAAATAAAGTCCTGTCGGCATTGTCTTGCGGAAAACGAGTCCACCGCTCACGTTATTGGGTACTGCCCTGCGGTGCAAGATGCGAGAATAAAAAGACACAATCAAGTATGTGAACTATTGGCAAATGAAGCCAGGAAAAAGGAATGGGTAGTATTCCAAGAGCCGCAGTTAGAAGATAAACATCTCGAATTGTCTAAGCCTGAGTTGGTATTTGTTAAGGGAGACCAAGCCTTTGTGGTGGATGTTACAGTGAGATATGAAAGTAAAACAACATCCTTGGCCGATGCAGCAGCAGAGAAAGCTAAGCAGTATCAGCATCGTAAAGATCAAGTACAAGAACTGACCAATGCCAATACCATCAAATTTATGGGATTTCCCCCTAGGAGCACGTGGGAAATGGTACCGTGGGAATTATGAATTGCTACCAGAACTCGGACTCTCTACGTCCCGCCGAGAGAAGGTAGCTCGCAGTTTGTCGAGGCGAGTGTTATTGACTTCTGTGGACACTGTTCGTATATTTGCTAGCCAATCAAGGATGCTTATAAGAACCTAGTAATTATTGGATCATGTATGTATGCGCGATTGTAAATAAACTGACTTCTTATGGTGGGAGCCCGGCAAACAAACAGAGCAGTGGTATTTCACCAAGGCTGGGAAGGGCTAGTATGTAGGGAAAACAACTGGGCTCGGTCACATGACGCGTCATGCGCCTGCCAAAAGACGCCAATTCCTGGACTTGTGTAAGGTGGACGGGCCACCTCTACTTAATCCAGAAAAGGAACATGTCTAATTTTATATCTGTTCGCTAAATAGCCAAATGCCTCGTTATCCAATTAGTGACACGCATGAATGGATGAAGGAGATTCCCCGTCCCTACCCACTATCCGGCGAAACCACAGCCAAGGGACCGGGCTTGGCGGAATCAGCGGAGAAAGAGGACCCTGCTGAGCTTGCCTCTTGTCTGGCGCTGTGAAGAGACACGAGAGGTGTAGAATAAGTGGGAGGCCGGGCATGCGCTCGGCGGTGCAGGGCAACCTGCCTGCCGGCGTCCCGGCCGTCGGTGGAATACCACTACTGTGATCGTTTTTTCACTTACCCGGTGAGGCGGGGGGGCGAGCCCCGAGGGGGACTCTCGCTTCTGGTGCCAAGTGCCCGGTGCACACTGGGCACACAACCTGCTCCAGGGACAGCAGCAGGTGGGGAGTTTGACTGGGGCGGTACACCTGTCAAAGCGTAACGCAGGTGTCCTAAGGTGAGCTCAGGGAGGACGGAAACGGAGCAGAAGGGCAAAAGCTCGCTTGATCTTGATTTTCAGTACAAATACAGACTGTGAAAGCGGGGCCTCACAATCCTTCTGGCTTTTTGGGTTTTAAGCAGGCGATGTCAGAATAGTTACCACAGGGATAACTGGCTTGTGATGGGCAAGCGTTGATAGCAATGCTGCTTTTCGATCCTTCGATGTCGGCTCTTCCTATCATTGTGAAGCAGAATTCCCCAAGCATTGTTCACCCAGTAACAGGGAACATGAGCTGGGTTTAGGCCATTGTGAGACAGGTTAGCTTTCCCCTACTGATGCTGTGTTGTTGCACTAGTAATCCTGCTCAGTACGAGAGGAACCGCAGGTTCAGAGCCCTGTTGCGTGCGCTTGGCTGAGGAGCCAGTGGGGTGAGGCTCCCCTGTGCAGGCTCCTGACTGAACGCCTCTAAGTCAGAATCCCACCTAGACGTAGCGATAGCACAGCGCCGCCGGCACCTCGGTGGGCTCGCGCTAGCTGGCCGCCCGGCCTGTGCAGGGTGGGCCCGGTGCAGGGCGCCAGATGTGGTCAGGCCCGGAGGGGTGGCCAGACACGGCACCGCCTCTTCCCCATGGCATACCGCACGATCGTGGGGCAGCTGGTGCTAACTCATTCGCAGAGGACCCGATTGTGGGTCAGGGTTTCGTACGTAGCAAAGCAGCTCCCTGGCTGCGCTCTCTTGAGAATCAGCCGTTGACACCAGCTTTTGTCACTCTGGGCTGCGGGCAGCGGTCGGCGCCATCAAGGCAGCAGGTGTTGGCACCCCGGGCTGTCCGGCCAGGGCCCCATTGCCGGAAAGGGGCTCGGGCCCCTGCGCGCAGGCGCGCCCCCGGCCTTTCCCCTCCCTCCCTCCCTCCGCCCTGCAGTGGGGAAGGCGTGGGCCGGTGCGTGCGGGTGCGCCCCTGGCCTCAGGCAGGCGCTCCCTTCTCCTCCCAGGCGGGGCCTCCGGGGCCACTGCCTTCCCCCCCGAGGCACGTGGCCATGGGGGGAGGGGGGGGCGGCAGCAGGCAGCCCCTCGTCAGGCGATGCAGCGGTCCGGCTCTTGCTCGTTTCCCCCCCCCTTTTTCCCCCCATTTCCCTTTTTTTCTCATTCCCCTGGGGAATACATTATTCATGTATTATTAGTCATTAATTTATTACAAAATTATTATTGATTTATCAGTAATTATTAATCTGCCACACATTATTAATTTATAATTATTATTGATGCTTATCGAGGCATTATTAAATACTGGTTTTAGATGAAAAGCATTTACTAATACAATTTAACTCGTAATGTGCCGTATCATAAGTTAATAATTCAATTCATATTTTATTAATATAAGTTTTTACTTTATATCTCAATCTGTTTATTTAGATGAACAATTCTTATTCCGTTTTGATTAAAAAATTTTTGGATTTCTAGAACTATATTAAAAATATCTGTAAATAGCTAAATATTGATTTTTAATATTGTATTAATTATGTTATTAATGGCCTGATGTGTTCTATATATGTTATTGGATAGAGTAATCCTATAAAGAAATGAGTAAAATTCCTTACTATTAGATTATTATTCATTATCGATAATTTATTATTTAGTGATGAATTAATAAGTCATCATTAATGACAGTAATTTACAAATACGCTTTAATTAATCATAGACTAGACCTGGCCTCCCTGCCCAGTCTCTGGGATAGACCTGGCCTCCTTGCCCGGATTATTAATTCTCAATTTATCGCTAATTGTCAATTCACTATTAATGTATTATTATCGGTAATCATTGACTTATCACAAAATTATTAATTTATTCATAATTATTAATCTGTTGCACATCATCAATTTATTGATAATTGATTACTGATGCTCATTGATGCATTATTAATAATCAATATTTATTATATTTATAATATTATTATTCAATAAAAAAGTTTATGGCTCTAATTTAATTCCTAATGCATCCTGTCATCATTTAATTAATAATTTAAACATTGATTTTTAATATTAAAATTTATGACTATTCATTTACAAAGTTATTATCCATTTTTATTAGTTATTAATTTATCATAACGCCTAATTTATTAACTATTAATTTAACTCGTTCCTCTAAATCGATTCATCAGACGTCCTATAATTTAATGCATTGGCTTCATTGACATAATTAAATTCTAGTTTATGAATACAAATATTTACTAGATAAACATTATCGCAATAGATTTATGTAAATACCAGATTTATTTTTTATTTTAGTCGATTAATTCTCTCGTTAATTGCATTACCTTTTATGGCTTCTTAATTAAGATGTCATTAAGAAGATATTAATCATCCTCCCTGCCCAGCTTATTAATTTTTAACATAGGGCTAGTTATTAATTTGGTAGTTATTAATACTAAGTCTTAATCTATTAATTGCCGATAATCTATTAATCATGTTAGATATTGCGCAAAACGCCCACCCGCCCACCGTCCCCCGTCCCGTCCAGCTCTGTGTAAAGAAACACACGCACACCCCACCCGCACCCCGTTTCCGTTTTATTGTCGTGTCTTTCCCTGTGCGTTTGTTTGCTTCTTTCTTTGCTTGTTTGTTTTCTTTGCCCCCCTTTTTTTTGTTTTCCCCTTCTTTTTTCACTTGAGCCCCCGGCGGGCGGGAGCCCCCAGCGGGCGGCGGCCCCACCGGCTCCGTGCCCCTGCTCTCCGGGGCGGGCCTCTTGTCAATCCGCTGACATTCCAGCAGAAGCCGGTTCGTCCCCGTCATCCAGCTCTACCGGGACGGGGCGGCAGAGGGGTCGCGCAGCCCTCGCGTCTTCCCCGTCCATTGGTCGTGACCGGTACCTGACCGAGTCCCTCCTGGCGGCGGTGGGCTGTCAGCGGGCTACCTCCGTGGGGCTCGGCCTCCCTCCCAGGCGCCGGGGTCGGGCAAAGCTGCTTTCAGCCAGGGGTGGAAAGCCCCTTCCGGGGGGGGGGAGGGCGGCGACGAACAGGGCGGGCAAACAGGGCGCGGCACAGCAGGAAGGGCGCGGCACAGCAGTTTGCGCAGCCGTTCGCACAGGAAGGGCGTGCAGGGAGGACGCTGAAGCTCCGCCAGCTCGACGAGGGAGCAATGGTGTCCAGCCAGCAGAAAGCCGTGGCCGCTCTAAGCCTTGCACCCGCCACGACTGACGCAGCTTCCCAGACGGAGCTGCAGTGGGAACACGCTGCCACCCAGGTGTCAGGCTGCAGGGTGTGCCCTACTCTGATGCCAGTACTGGGCGACAGCGGCAGCGAGCACGCCTGTGGGAGGTGTGCCCAGGTAGAGGAACTCCTCCGCCTGGTGACAGAGCTGCGGCAGGAGGTGAGCAGGTTGGGGAGTATCAGGGAGTGCGAGACGGAGATCGAGGACTGGACTCGCACCCTGCCCTCCCTGAGACAGGCACAACAGGCAGCCAAGGTGCCTGTCGCGGGGGACTCCTGATCCTCTCCCTGCACGGCTGAACGCAGGGACATAGGGGACAGGGGACAATGGCCACTAGTGCCTCCCCGGCGAGGCAGGCGTGTTTCCTCAGCGCCTACCCCACCTCCGCAGGTGCCCTTGCACAATAGGTACGAGGCCCTGCCACTGGAACTAAACAACAACAAGGCTGATGGTTCAGCCAGCCTGGAGGTGCCGCCGAGGACTAGTCAGCCTAGGGCCTGCATCAAAACTGCCCCCACAAAGGAAAACAAGAGACGGGTCGTTGTCATAGGTGACTCCCTTCTGAAAGGAACAGAAGGGCCCATATGCAGACCGGACCCACCGCTTAGGGAAGTCTGCTGTCTCCCCGGGGCCCGGGTCAAGGATGTGAAGAAGCAGCTTCCCACCCTAGTAAGGCCCTCAGACTACTATCCCCTGTTGATCTTCCAGGTAGGCAGCGACGAGGTGGCCAAAAGAAGTCCCGGGGCAATCAAGAGGGACTTCAGGGCCTTGGGGCGACTGGTTAAGGGATCAGGAGCACAGGTAGTGTTCTCCTCTATCCCTCCAGTTCTGGGGAAGGATGAGGGAAGAAACTGGAGGAGCCAGCAGATCAACACCTGGCTCCGAGCCTGGTGTCACCGGCAGGACTTCGGGTTCTTCGACCATAGGTTGGTTTACATGGCACCAGGCCTGCTGGCGGCAGACGGGGTGCACCTGTCCCAAAGGGGGAAAAGGGTCCTAGCACAGGAGTTAGCAGGGCTCACTGAAAGGGCTTTAAACTAGACTTGAAGGGGGAAGGGGATAAAACTAGGCTTGCTAGAGAGAAGCCTGGGGGTGGCATGCCAATGAATGAGGGATGGCATGCCAGCGAGGCCCTTTGGTCAGCCGTCTCAGATGAGGTAGGATAGAGAGACCCGTGCGGCAGCAGGGACACAGGGGTCATTGATCAGTTAGGAATCACGGAAATACCTGAGATGGGACATGTAGGGAGTAGGGCTTCTCCCACCACAAAGGCGACAGGATCATTAGCCCAGCTGAGGTGCATCTACACGAATGCACGGAGCATGGGCAACAAACAGGAGGAGCTTGAGGCTGTTGTGAAAGGGGAAAACTATGATATAGTTGCCATCACGGAAACATGGTGGGATGACACACATAGCTGGAGTGCCGCGATGGACGGCTATAAACTCCTTAGAAGGGATAGGCAAGGAAGGAGAGGCGGTGGGGTAGCCCTCTATGTTAGGGAGAGTCTGGACTGCCTTGAGCTCGAGGACGGGGACGCGAGGGTTGAGTGCCTATGGGTAAGAATCAGGGGGAAGGCCACCAAGGCAGACATTGTGTTGGGAGTCTGTTATAGACCACCCAATCAGGACGAGGAGGCAGTTGAAGTATTCTACAGGCAGCTGGGAGAAGCCTCACAATCGCTGGCCCTTGTTCTCATGGGGGACTTCAACTTGCCAGATGGCTGCTGGAAATACAATGCAGCAGAGAGGAAACAGTCCAGGAGGTTCCAGGAGTGTGTGGAAGATAACTTCCTCATGCAGCTGGTGAGGGAGCCCACGAGGGAAGGTGCCCCACTGGCCTGTTGTTTGTGAACAGAGAAGGTCTTGTGGGTGATGGGACAGTCGGAGGCTGTCTTGGGCACAGTGACAAAATGATAGAGTTTTCGATTCTCAGAGAAGTAAAGAGGAGGGTCACCAGAACTGCCACCTTGGACTTCCGGAGGGCAGACTTTGGCCTGTTTAGCAGTCAGGTTGGCAGAGTCCCTTGGGAGGCAGTCCTGAAGGGCAGAGGCGTCCAGGAAGGCTGGACATTCTTCAAAAGGGAAAGCTTAAAGGCGCAGGAGCAGGCCGTCTCCATGAACCGAAAGATGAGCTGGCGGGGAAGAAGACCGGCCTGGCTGAGCAGAGAGCTCCGGCTGGAACTTAGGAAAAAAAGGAGAGTCTACAACCTTTGGAGGAAGGGGCAGGCAACTCAGGAGGACTACAAGGATGTTGTGAGGTTATGTAGGGAGAAAATTAGAAGGGCCAAAGCCCAACTAGAACTTAGTCTGGCTACTGCCGTAGAAGACAACAAAAAGTCCTTCTACAAATACATTAACAATAAAAAGGGGGCTAAGGAGAATCTCCCTCCTCTATTGGATGCGGAGGGAAACTTAGTGTCAAGGGACGAGGAAAAGGCTGAGGTGCTAAATGCCTTCTTTGCCTCAGTCTTCAACAGCAAGGGAAGTTGCTCTCTGGGCACCCAGCCCCCTGAGCAGGAAGACAGGGATGGGGAGCAGAATGAAGACCCTGTAGTCCAAGGGGAAATGGTCAGTGACCTGCTACGCCACCTAGACACGCACAAGTCTATGGGGCCAGATGGGATCCACCCAAGGGTGCTGAAAGAGCTGGCAGAAGTGCTCACCAAGCCACTCTCCATCATTTACCAGCAGTCCTGGCTAACCGGGGAGGTCCCAGTTGACTGGAGGCTGGCAAATGTGATGCCCATCTACAAGAAGGGCCGGAAGGAGGATCCGGGGAACTACAGGCCTGTCAACCTGACCTTGGTGCCCGGGAAGGTTATGGAGCAGATCATCTTGAGTGCCATCACGCGGCACATACGGGACAACCGGGTGATGGGGCCCAGTCAGCATGGGTTTATGAAAGGCAGGTCCTGCCTGACCAACCTGATCTCCTTCTACGACATGGTGACCCGCTTAGTGGATGAGGGAAAGGCTGTGGACATTGTGTACCTGGACTTTAGTAAAGCCTTTGACACCGTCTCCCACAGGATCCTCATGGAGAAACTGGCTACCCATGGCTTGGATGGGCGTACTCTGTGCTGGGTAGGAAAGTGGCTGGATGGCCGGGCCCAAAGAGTTGTGGTGAATGGAGTTAAATCCGGTTGGCGGCCAGTCACAAGTGGTGTTCCCCAGAGCTCAGTATTGGGGCCAGTTCTGTTCAATATCTTTATCAATGATCTGGACGAGGGGATCGAGTGCACCCTCAGTAAGTTTGCAGATGACACCAAATTGGGAGGGAGTGTTGATCTGCTGGAGGGCAGGCAGGCACTACAGCGGGACCTGGACAGGCTGGATCGATGGGCCGAGGCCAATTGTATGAGGTTCAACAAGGCCAAGTGCCGGGTCCTGCACTTGGGTCACAACCACCCCAGGCAACGCTACAGGCTTGGGGGGGAGTGGCTGGAAAGCTGCCCGGCGGAAAAGGACCTGGGGGTGTTGGTTGACTCCCCCTGTACTCGGCCCTGGTGAGGCCGCACCTCGAGTACTGGGTTCAGTTTTGGGCCCCTCACTGCAAGAAAGACATAGAAGTGCTGGAGCGTGTCCAAAGAAGGGCAACGAGGCTGGTGAAGGGTCTGGAACACAAGTCTTCTGAGGAGCGGCTGAGGGAACTGGGGCTGTTTAGTCTGGAGAAAAGGAGGCTGAGGGGAGACCTTCTTGCTCTCTACAACTCCCTGAAAGGAGGTTGTAGAGAGATGGGGGTCGGACTCTTGTCCCTAGTAAGAGACAACAGAACAAGAGGAAATGGCCTCAAGTTGCGCCAGGGGAGGTTTAGATTGGACATTCGTAAAAATTTCCTCACCGAAAGGGTTGTCGGGCATTGGAACAGGCTGCCCAGGGAGGTGGTGGAGTCCCCATCCCTGGAGGTATTCAAAAGACGTTTAGATGTGGCGCTAGGGGATATGATTTAGTGGGGGACTTGGTAGTGATAGGTTAATGGTCGGACCCAATGATCTTGGAGGTCTCTTCCAACCAGAACAATTCTATGATTCTATGATTCTATGAAAGAAACAGCTGGTTGACTTTTTCCCCCCTAGCTGGGCTTTTTTTCCCCAGTCCTGGCCACTCTGCAAGGTGATGCTCATCACCAACATTAGGGTGCAGGATTGGGCCCAGGGCAGGGCTTTTGCAAGCAGCACACTTCTTGAGGCTCTTGGTAATGCAGCTCCTGGGGAGTGCTCAAGAAATGGGGCAGTTTGCTTGGAATTGCTATTTTGGGTCTCTCCACATTGCTCTCTGTCCAGCTCCCTGCCCCCATTTTTCAAGTCCTCCCTCTCTGTCTTTAGCCCATCACGATTTTTTCTTTCTCTTGCTTTCTCTGTCTCACTCCCTGTCTGTATTTTCTAATTCCTCCCTGTCTGTCCTAGAGCCTGTTGCTATTTCATTCTTACGCCACATTTCTCTCTCCTGCTCCCTCTCCTTCTCTTTTTTTTCTCTCTCCGTGTCCTCCTTCCTGGCCTTATTTTTTCTCTCTCGCCTGCAGCCTGTCCCCTCTTTCCTGCCTGGCTCCCCTGCTCAGCTGGCCGTGCCTCCTCTCTTCTCTCTGGGCCTCCATCCTGCTGCCCATCCCTTCTTGCTCTTCCTCCGTCTCCATCCTGGAGGCTATCGCTCCTACTGTATTAAATCCTCTGACAAGCAGCGCACTCTCTTGCCCTGTGGATAGTATAACGGCATGACTGGCATGACTGGTAATTTTCCTTTTCTTTTCTAGTACAAGGATGCATTTATGAAGGCAAATCCAGGGTACAAGTGGTGCCCCCCAAACAAACCAACCTGTGAAAACCCAGACATCCACTGTTACAAAGAGGAAAAACCTATGGGCTTTGCTTCAGGCTCTGCAAAAGATTCACCAGGCCCGAGGAAAGTGACAGAAAGTGAAGAAATGCCACAGCGTAACTCTGGATGGCAGGTGAGATTTCCATCCATGTTCCTATAACCTGTTAGGGCGGCTGGGATCCACCTGTCTAAGAGGGGCAAGGGAATCTTTGGCAGCAGGCTGCTCAACTTGGTGAGGCGGGCTTTAAACGGAAGGAGGCAGCGGGAAAGGTCCAAAATGGCAATACTCCTGCCATTGCATCCAACTGGGGAATAAGCCAGGCCAAACCTGAGCAGCGAGAGATGTTCCTTCGCTGCCTCCCAAGATGAGAACCAGAAGGCCAACCACCCAAAGGGTGTGTATGGCTGTGCTGGATCCTCTTGCCCCCCTCCAGGGAATCCTGCACGCTTGACTACCTCTCTGAAATGCCTGAACCCCAATGCACGCAGCATGGGGAATAAACGGGAAGAAGTAGAGATCTGTGTGCAGTCACAGGGCCATGATCTCATTGCAACGGTGGAGTTCAGGATCCCGTGTGGAGGAAGCAGTGCACTAAGTAGGATTACAACCCTGGACTTCAGGAGAGCTAACTTTGGCCTCTTCAAGGACCTACTTGGAGGAATCCCATGGGTTAGGGTTCTAGAAGGTAGGGGGGGTCCAGGAAAGCTGGTCAATATTCAGGCATCACTTCCTCCAAGCTCAAGAGTGGTGCATCCCCAGGAGCAAGAAATCAAGTAAAGGAGGCAGGAAACCTGCATGGATGAGCAAGGAACTTCTGCCAAATCTCAAAGGGAAGAAGGAAGTCTCTGGAATGTGGAAAAAAGGGACAGACCACTTGGGAGGAATATGGGAACGCTGTCAAGGTATGCAGGGATGCAACGAGGAAGGCTAAGGTCCACCTGGAATTTCATCTGGCAAGGGACATCAAGGACAATAAGAAGGGCTTCTTCAACTACATCAGTAGCAAATGGAAGTCTAGGGAAAATGTGGGCCCTCTGCTGAATGAGGTGGGTGCCCTGGTGATGAAGGCTACAGAGGAGGCAGAGTTACTGAATGCCGCCTTTGCTTCAGTCTTTACTCCTAAGGCTGGCCCTTCAGGAATCCCTGAGCCTGGAGGTGAGAGAGAAGGTCTGGAGAAAGGATGACTTTCCTTTGGTCGAGGTTAGAGATCACTTAGGCAAACTGGACACCCACAAATCCATGGGCCCTGTTGGGATGCACCCACGAGCGCTGAGGGAGCTGGCGGATGTCATTGCCAAGCCACTCTCCATCATCTTTGAAAGGTCATGGAGAACGGGAGAGGTGCCTGAGGACTGGAGCAAAGCCAATGACACTCCAGTCTTCAAGAAGGGCAAGAAGGAGGACCCGGGAAACTACAGGCCGGTCAGCCTCACCTCCATCCCATGATAAGGTGATGGAGCAGCTCATTCTGGAAGTCACCTCCAAGCATGTGGAAAAAAAGGTGGTGATCAAGAGTAGTCAACACGGATTCACCAAGTGGAAATCATGCTTGACCAATCTGATAGCCTTCTACGATGGCATGACTGGCTGGGTAGATGAGGGGAGAGCGGTGGACGTTGTCTGCCTTGACTTCAGCAAGGCGTTTGACACTGTCTCCCATAACATCCTCCTAGGTAAGCTCAGGAAGTGTGGGTGAGACGAGTGGACAGTGAGGTGGATTGAGAACCGGCTGAATGGCAGAGCACTGAGGGTTGTGATGAGCGGCGCAGAGTCTAGTTGGAGGCCTGTAGCAAGTGGTGTTCCCCAGGGGTCAGTACTGGGCCCAGTCTTGTTCAATTTACTCACCAGTTACCTGGATGAAGGGACAGAGCGTACCCTCAGCAAGTTTGCCAATAATAGGGAACTGAGAGGTGTGGCTGATGCACCAGAAGGCTGTGCTGCCATTCCGCGAGGCCTGAACAGGCTGGAGCGCTGGGCACAGCTCCTGGCTCTACCTGTTTGGCTGCACACCCTCCTCCCCCTCAGCAGGGTGACCCTGGGGAAGGATAGTACCCGAGGGGGGGCGGGACTGATCAAGGCTGCCACCAAGCCCGCCAAGCGTGGGCAGGAGTGAGATAGGGGGGCACAGAGCCCCTGGCTGCCCAGGCCCTGCACGGGGCAGTCGGGGCTCTGGCAGCCACAGGGCTGGGACTAGGGCCAGGCTGCCAAAAGAGGGACTCCAAGGGCTGTGGCTCACCAATGAACCTCGCGGCCGCCTCTCGCAAGGTGACCTGAGCATCCTTCAAGTATGGCAGGCTCTGACTCAGATATTCTTCAACTCTGCTCCTGTCCTTCACCAGCTGGAGAGAGCACAAGGGCATGGGGCTGGCGCAGACCCTCCCCAGACGGCCAAACCAGTCCGTCCCCCCAGCCCCCATCCCCCGTCCCCCGTCCCCCTTCCACCTCAGGCCATTCCCATCTCCCAGCCAGGAGCCCTGTGGGGCTGAGGTTCAGAGACAGCTGCAGGCAGAGGGGGGTCTGGAGGTCCTGAGACCCCTCTATCCCACTGCCAGGGCCCAGATGGGCTAGGGTCTCCTTCAACATCCTCAGGGCGGGGAGGGGAGAGGGGCCTGGAGGAGAGCCCTCAGGGCCTCTGAGCCTGAGGGCAGGGAAGGAGGATGCAGCTCCAGGCTGCGGGCTCTGGGCTGGAGCAGGGCAGGTGAGGCACAGCTGCACAGGGGGCACCCCTTGTCCAGCCTGGGCCCTGGAGCCTGGGGGGTGTCCTCACCAAGCACTCCCCAATTCTGCGTGTCTGCTGCGTCTGGGTCAGGTGCTTGAGCTGTTTCCACTTTAGCAGTTTTACAGCGACAAGGAGGGCTTCCTGAGAGGCCTGCAGAGGGGGACAGGGATTGGGGGGATTGTGGGCAGGGATTGGAGGACAGGGATTGGGGCTCAAAGCCCTGGCCTCCAACACCTGCAGGGACAGCTGGGAGGCCTCTCGGGACTCTTGTGTTCAGGCCTTGCTGGCCATGGGCTGCTGCTGAGCCCTGCTGGACCAGGTAGGGCAGGGGTGGGAAATGTCTGTGCCAGCTTCTCTGCCCCTCCTCCCACTGGGTGTGCCGAGAGATCCTCCCTCTGGGGTGCGCTGGAGGAGGGCTGAATGGGGGGAGCAGGGATGGGAGGGGACTCCACCTCCCCGCCTTCCTCCGCAGCAAGAGGCACAGAGGGAGGAGGAAGGCAGTGGTGAGACTGGTGCAGGGAAGGAGGGGAGCTCTGCCCTGTCCTCAGTCACTCGGGTAGTTGGACCCTGAGGCAACACAGACTCCAAGAGTCCAACTGCCAGCAGCCCTTGCCCCTCCCTCATGCCCAGGCCACCCCTGTGGTGTCAGCACACCCTTCCCCGCATCACTGGTCAGGTTTGAAATCTGTCCCTTGGCCACACTCTCGGTCTGGTCACTCATGCGGAAGAACAGTGGGAGCAGGCTTCTCCGCACCTTCTTCTTCATCTGCCGCTTGTCCTTCCCCACCACCATCTGCATCATGTCTTTGAAGAGGCAGATGGAGAGCTCTCGCAGCTGGCTGCACTCCTGGTAGGGAGAAGGACAGGAGGACTTCAGCAACAGCCGCTCCCTGAGCAAGGGCATTAGCACGGCTGATATGAAGGGAGATGCTTTGGAGTCAGGTTCTGCACACAGCAGCTGTGGGCCAGATCTGCAGCCACGGCTGAACGGCCCTGGGCCCATGAAAGGCCACGCAAGGGGTTTCCATCAGGCAGTGCCTGTGCCAGCCCCGCACCATTCACCACCAGCCACACCAGCCACACCAGCGCAGAGCTCCCCAGGGACAAGCTGAGGAGGAGAGCGGGCTGGCCCTCGGCAATGCCTCTGGGACACATCACTGGCTCAGCCTCAGCACCCTACCACGGCACCTGGGGAGAACGTCTGGTCCTGCCTGGCAGTACAGCTGGGGGAGGCCTTGCGGATCTGAGAGCAGCTCTTGGCCTGCAGGTGCTTTGCACAAGGGCCGTGCTAGGCCCCAGCGAAGGGGGGTCAGGTTGCCCGGAGGCATCAGCCTGCCAGGGAGAAGCCATGCTGGGCTGCAGAGCCCAGAAGCCACCCTCCCGAGAGCCCAGGGAGGCCGGGAGGAAGGGAACAGCCCTGCCAAAGTGCTACCACAGGGCTGGGCTGACAGGCAGTTGTCCTTGCAGCGGGCCCATCAGTGGGGCTCAGGCTCCCATAGCAGCCTTACATCATCAAAGAGTGGCAGGAGCTTCTCCACCAGCTGCAGAGTGGTGAGGCTGGCCTCCTCCCTCTTCATATGACCCATCACATTTCTGAAGACAAGCAGTTGGCAGTGTTGGCATTCTGCTGGGTCTCCATGATGTCCGGCAGCAGGACCAGCATTTTTCTTGCCTGTATGAAGCACAGAATTTCCTTTTTGTGAAGCGGTGAAAGACCACTCTGGCAAAAATGCTCTGGCCACTAAGCACCAGCCTCCCGTCTGGCTTCCTGGCAGGTGTCACAGGAAACCCTGCAGCAGCCTCCTGGCAGGCAGTGGCCATGGGCACGCTGATGGGGACACGGGGATAGCAGGGGGTAGGGAAGTTAGGGCAGGAGAACAAAGGTTCCATGTCCCCTGCTCAGCCATCCCTTTTTCCAACTGGCCCAAACAGGCAGATGGGTTGGTAATCCACCGGGCCTGGAAAGCTCCCTAGGCAGCCACCAGGCCCCTCCATGGAAGCACTCTGCAGACCCCACAGCTCGTGCACCACAGGGTGCGGGGAAGGGCAGAGATCTCCAAGCTGGCAATGAGTGGGCTGTGACCCCTTCATGACAGAGGCCCATCGCCCCAGGCCCCAGAGTCAGCCCCTAGCATCAGCTGTACCCTGGGCTCTGGCTCATCCTCCCCCTCTCAGCAGGACACTTCCTTCTGGGGACAGCACTCCCTCAACTGAGGCAGTTTGGCGCTGGCTGCCTTGGTGCAGAGCAGAAACTCCTGCCCAGCACCACAGGAATGTGCCAGGAGCGAGAGCTCCTGCAGGTGGGTGAGGGAGCCTTTCTCTCTCCTTGTGCTGCAGCGGCAAGGTCCGAGCCTGAAGGACCCTAGGGCCCGTGAAGGGGACAGTGAAGGCATTTGGAGCCATCACCCCACCTCCTGACTCCCAGCTCAGGCCAAGTCACCGCGTTACCCACGGCCCTAGCCCCAGGCTGCCAACATGGCTTCACTTGACTATGCCCTGCTCACTGTCTTAGGTCTCTGCGACAGTGTGACGAGGCTTCTGAGCGCCAGCGAGAGCAGCACCAGGCTTGGACGCCTCAGGTACCTCTGGACTTTGTACAGCCCAGCAAACTCCTCTGATTGAATGTCGCTGGAGGCCAGCAGCTGAAACAAAGACGGCCCGTGAGAGACTGGCAGAGCCTGCGGGGCTCCCCGCACCGTGCAGCTCCCGGTTCCCACTGGCAGCTCAGGGCAAGGGCACGGGGCCAGACAGCCCATCCTGAGGGCAGCTCTGCCTTTGGAGGGCCGCTTGGCACCCCTGTGCCCTGCGCCTCGCTGCACCCTACATGGTTGTCTGTGCCAGCTCCTCCTGTCCTCTGCACATCAGCAGCCTCTTGCTTTCACACCTCTGAAGAGCAATCGAACAGTGAGAGCCGGCACAAAGGAGGCACAACACATGAGTGGTGACGAGGGCCTCCTGGCCCCAGCCTGCTCAGCCTGTGCAGAGGCCATGTCTCTGCCCCTGCCCCAGCCTTTGCCCTGCCCCAGGTTTCCAGTCCGCAGAGCAGGGCAGGGGGATGCAGGCAGAGGGGAAGTAGAGTGCTGCCTGGGCAGGCAGGGGCTACCTGGGCTTCATGTTTGTGCACCAGGGCCCAAGCAGCATGGGGTGGCCCTGCATGGCTGGCGCAGGGGAACCTGGTGCTGGGCAGGTCCTCGCTGGCCCTAAGGGGCTGTGTCCGTATGTCCTGGAGGAGGTGACTGTTTGGGGGCAGATGGGAGGGGAGAGGGCTGTGCCTGTTTGCCTGGAGAGGCAGGCCCAGCCCTGAGGGTGAGCAAGGGCTGGGCTGGTCACTCACAGCCAAGGGATGGATGCAGGCATCCTCTATGTTGGAGCTGAACATCTTGCGCAGTCGCTGGTCCTGGAGCTTGCTGAGCAGCTCCCTCAAGACCTTCTCCAACGTGTGGGGCTGGGAAAGCATCACATCCCACATGGCCAGAGCAGCACTGCAGGCCCAGAGTGCTCTGTCAGCAGGGCTGCCTCGGCCACCACACTGTGCTGGGCCAGCTCCGCAGGACCCAGGCTGTCCTGCAGCCCTGGCCCTTCCCAACCCCTCACTTGGAGTGCCCAGGTCCCTCAGCAGGAGGGGGCTGAGACAGTGTTCCCCGTGGGGCAGGGAGGAACCTGGTGGCAGGGCTCTGGGCTGGCTTGGTCAGCTTTGACTACTGCGGGCCTGGCTGATCCAGCAGGGCTGGACAGCATGGTGGGGTGGAGGGTCCTGCTCCTCAGGGATGTCCTGTGGTTTTCCCTGGGGTCTGGCAGCCAGAAAGTCTCCCCGTCCCTCTCCCCACATGGACAAGCCCACGGGGTTTTTGGGGTCGGTACCTGTCACATGAGGGAGAGAGCTTCAACAGGCTTGTGACCACTTCCCTGGGGCACTGGTCGGTCATCAGGAGAAGCAGCAAGCCCAGGCTGTGCCAGGCTGATGCCGTGCAGATGCACTCCATGTTTTCATAGATGCACCTCACGATGTTTGGCACCTGGAGGGCACACAGGTGAGGATGGTGCTGCCACTGGAGTGCAGCCATTTCCTCAGCTGCCTCTGAAACTGCTGCCCTTCCCATCCCACTCTGCTGGCTTAAAATGGCTTCAGGGTGCCTGAGGCACCTGGGTTAGGGAGGGAGGAGCAATGCCTGCAAGGGCTCAAGGGCAGGGCATCACATCACATCACATCACATCACATCACATCACAGCACAGCACAGCACAGCGCAGCGCAGCGCAGCGCAGCGCAGCACAGCGCAGCCACAGGCCACTTACCTCCATCAGCCAGGAAGCAGGTTCTCTCACAGCCACATCTAGGATGCTGCTCATCTCCTCCTTGTCATAGATACTTGAGGCTCTCATGGCCTCAGTGGCCATGAGGATGATGTCTGTCTTCTCAGAAGGCTGGAGGTATTTTCCAAATGCCTATGGGATGAAGGAAGGCAGGGAAGACATGTCACACCGAGTGCCCTGACGGTGCTGCTTAGCTGAGCAGTGAGAGCAGCTCTGGCGAGAGATGGATGGCCCGGCAATGCTGGCAGCAGTGCCTGTAGGAAAGCTGGAAGCAGGGGCTGCAGTCACCGCATGGTGGAGGATGAGAAGGGAGGGCCCTCAGGGTGAGGGAGGAGGGTTGGGGTCGTGGGCACAGTGTGCTGGCCCTACAGAGAACCAGGGCTTGCTGGCGGCCAGGAGTGCTGGAGCTGCTGCTGGGACACTGGAGTGGAGCCCTTTTAGTCCCTGCTCGGGGACAGCAGCAACCCTCTCACCAGGGACGGTGAGGCCATGCCAGCCCTGTTGATTCTGGATCCCTGTGCTCACCCAAGTCTCCTGCTGATACCACGGACAAGAGGCCCAGCACGGGAGGAGCTCATTACCATTGCAATGTTGCTGGTGCTGGGCAAAGAAAGCCAGGAGGTGTCCTCAGCTTCCCATTCCCTTTGACGCTGTGCACGCTCTGGATTAGCCTCTGGCAGCATCATGCCTAGACAGGTGAAGGGAACAAGAGGGACCTCAGGGATGATAGAGAAGGATGAGAGACACCTGCCTCAAGTGTACGTGTGCAAATGCTCACAGCCTGGGAAATTCAAAGGAACTAGAGCTCTGCGTGCAGTCACACAACTAAAACATTGTTGGAAGAACTGAGATGCGGGGGATGGCTCGCATGGCTGGAGTGCTGCGGTGCACGGATGCAAGCTCTTCAGGAGAGATGGAGGAGGAGGGGGAGTGCCTCGTATTTGAAGGAGCAGCTCGGATATATGGGTCAATCAAGAGTCTGAGAGAGCATGTGGGTCAGAAGCAGAGGAGAGGCAGTGCTGGTGACATCGTGGTGGCAGTGTGTTGCAGACACACCCCCCCCCAACTCGGAGAGAGGATGCGGATGAAGTCTTCCTGAAAGCACGTCTCCTTGTCACACGCCCCGATTCTCATGAGGAACTTTAACATCCCTGAAACCTGCTTGCAAGATGGCAGGACACAAGCAGTCAGGGAGATTTCTGGAGGCAGTCAGGGACAGCTTCTTGCTGCAGGCACTGGAGGGACCAGGCGGGGTGACGCACAGCTGGATCTGCTGTTCTCCAATAGGGAAGAATTATTTTCGGGATGTGGTAATCAATGGAAGCTTTGGCTGTGGGGACCATGAAACAGACGGGTTCTGAGAAGTCCTGAGATGAGTGGGGAAGGAGAGCAGCAAAGAAGAGGTCCTGGACTTCTGGCGAGCATTCAGCTTCTGTAGCAAAATGATAGCTGGGATGCTATGGGAAGCAGCTGTGAGGGGCAAAGGAGGTCAGGGAAGCTGGCAGACTTTCACGGACAGCCTCCAGAAAGCACAAGAATGGTCCGTTGCAATCCTCAGGGAAACAAGCAGGCATATGAGGAGATGTCTGTGTGTGGAGGGACACAGCCCACCACAGCTTCTCTTACGTCTTTGCTGCATGAATCTGAAGAGGTGATGAAGAGCATCCAAAGCCCCGCATCTGATCTCCCAGTTCTTGCAAGTGCAGCAAAGGATGAGATGTCCCAGCAGCTGTCCCAGGATGGGGAGATGGATCTCTGTGTGGCAGGTAGGGCTGCCATCGTCTCCTACAAAGGTGCTCCAGACCTGGGCGAGGGAGGCAGGACAGGTAGAAGGGCTAAGGGTCAGCTCAGCTGGCCGGACCTCCTCTCTTCTCTCTGGGCCTCCATCCTGCTTCCCATCCCCTCTTGTTCTTCCTCCGTCTCCATCCTGGAGGCCATCCCTCCTACTGTATTAAATCCTCTGACAAGCAGGGCACTCTCTTGCCCTGTGGATAGTATAACGGCATGACTGGCACGACTGGTAATTTTCCTTTTCTTTTCTAGTACAAGGATGCATTTATGAAGGCAAATCCAGGATACAAGCGGTGCCCCCCAACAAACCAACCTGTGAAAACCCAGACACCCACTGTTACGAAGAGGAAAAACCTATGGGCCTTTGCTTCAGGCTCTGCAAAAGATGCACCAGGCCCGAGGAAAGTGACAGAAAGTGAAGAAATGTGTCGTGGTTTAGCCCCAGCCGGAGGCTGAGCCACGCGGTCACTTGCTCACCGCCCCCCTCCCGGCGGGATGGGGAGAGAATCGCGACAAAGAAAGGCAAAAGTCCTGGGTTAACCACAACAACAGTTTAACTGGACAACAAAGGGAAAGAAAACAAACAAGCAAGAAACCCCAACAATAACAACAGAGTGTACGTAGCGGTGCTTCCCATATAGGTCGCTCCCTGCCCGGAGCCCCGACACCCAGCCCGCTCCCGAACAGCGAACCCACCCCTCCACTCGTCCCCCTCTATATGTGAGCGTGACGGTCACATGCTATAGAATAGACCCCGGCCAGCTTCTGGCAAAAATTAACCCTATCCCAGCCGCAACCAGGACAGGTCTGCAGGGCAGAGCTGAGCACACAGCGTGTGGGATGGACATTGTGAGCATTGACAAGGAGGAGACTCAGTGACAGAGAAACAGCTCCCAGCAGGGACAGCTCCAGGCAGCAGAGACATGGACAGGGAGTGAGAGGGGGCTGCGCCCAGAAACGCCGTGGGAGTGGGCATTCGGGCACCTCCCTGCCATCCTCTGCAGTGCAGACACATTTCCCAACGCAAGTCCCTCGTCTGCCCTCCTGCCCAGCAGAGCCTTTGCCCCCAAAGCCATGGGGTCCCGGGCATGAGTCACCGTCTCAGCAGCTGGACCTCCAGGTGAAGGCTTCCTGGAACGTGGTACACAAAAGCGTGAAAGCACTTGCCCTACTTGTCATCATCTGAGCAAACTGGATAAGGAGAAAGCATCACAGGATGCCCGTATGCCTTTCTGTCCTAGCTTCATTTTTTTCTGGAGCACTGCAGTGTTCTTCCATGTTTCTCCACCTGTCCATGGTGCTCTTGCTTTCTGGGGTTGGGATGGGGATGTGGGTCAGTTTTTGTTCTGACACTGACTCTAGGGGTCCTCCCCCAGAGGCATCTTCATGGAAACTAGGTGTGCAAGCTGCATTTTAAGCTATATGACGAACGATGTCATTCAGTTGGTAGTAATGGAGAATGAGCTGAGTCATTCCTCATTCAGCTCAGGGAGGTGGCTTTCTATGAGAAATGGCATGGGTTTTGCCTGTGAGAAGTCTCCCCTAAACTGTCATTGTCTTTGTCTCCTCAGACAGGCCCCCATGCCCCAAGGCAGCAAAGCTCCAACGGCAGCTCCATCACCCAGTTCCTCCTCCTGGCATTCGCAGAAACACGGGAGCTGCAGCTCTTGCACTTCTGGCTCTTCCTGGGCATCCACCCGGCTGCCCTCCTGGGCAACAGCCTCATCATCACCGCCATAGCCTGCAACCACCATCACCTCCAAACCCCTGTGTACTTCTTCCTCCTTAATCTCTCCATTCTTGACCTTGGCTTCATCTCCACCACTGTCCCCAAATCCATGGCCAATTCCCTGTGGAACACCAGGGCCATTTCCTACTTGGGATGCTCTGCCCAGGTTTTTTTCTTTGCATTTTTGATGTCAGCAGAATTTTTTCTTCTCACTATCATGTCCTATGACCGCTATGTTGCCATCTGCAAACTCCTGCACTACGGGACGCTCCTGGGCAGCAGAGCTTGTGTCCACATGGCAGCAGCTGCCTGGGACAGTGTGTTTCTCGATGCTGTGCTACACACAGCCAATACATTTTCACTACCCCTCTGCCAAAGCAATGCTTTGGACCAGTTCTTCTGTGAAGTCCCCCAAATCCTCAAGCTCTCCTGCTCACACTCTTACTTCAGGAAAGTTGGGTTTGTTGTGGTTAGTGCTTTTGTATTTTGGTGGTGTTTTGTTTTCATCATGCTGTCCTATGGCAGTTCTGTACTTGGTGGTACCTCCCGCAGTGACCCCCCTCATCTACAGCATGAGGAACCAGGAGCTCAAAGAGGCCATCAAGAAAGTGATTCCACGGATATTGTTCAATAGTGAAAAAAGTACTATGTCTTTCCACAATTGATTCCCAAAGTCTCTGATTCCAGACAGTTTTTGCCTTTTGTTTTTTTGGGGGGTGGGGTGGGGTGGGGTGGGGTTTTCTTTTTTTTTAGGAATATCATTGTTGTTATCATTATTGCTGTTGTTTTTGTCATTCATGGTTATTATGTTCCTAGACAAATGTTTACATTTGTGTCACTTCATCTGAGGCATGTACCTATTTTGTGTCACCTGGTGCCCTTATGAAAGTGTGTTACTGCTGCCTCAGAGGTAGCCTCTTCATTGCATCTCTGTCATAAAACATGGCCCTCCTAGAGCAGTGCTTTCAGGCTGGGCTCTTTCACCTAAGAGGCCTGAGGAACTGCACCCCTGAGGTTGCTCTTCCTCCACGTTTTGGGCAGTAAAAAGCTCAGTGTCTTTTTGTGACCTCATGAGGTTCACCCGGGCCCACTTCTCGAGCTTGTCTGGGTCCCTCTGGATGGCATCCTGTCCCTCAGGCGTGTCCACCACACCGCTCAGCTTGGTGTCGTCCACAAACTTGCTGAGGGTGCACTCGATCCCACTGTCTATGTCATTGAGGAAGATATTAAAGAGTACTGGTCCCAATACGGACCCCTGAGGGACACCACTTGTCACTGATCTTCATCTGGATGTTAAGCCATTAACCACTACCCTTTGAATGTGACCATCCAAGCAATTTCTCATCCACTGAACAGTCCACCCATCAAATCCGTATCTCTCCAATTTAGAGAGAAGGATGTTGTGGAGGACTGTGCTCTTCCTCCGTGTTTTTGGGAATCAAAATGTCGGTGTCTTTTTGTGACCTTTTAGAGACATGGGACTGGATTTATGAGTCACCAGTCGGCGTCTGGTGACAGTGAAGTTGGTGAGTGTAATTGAGGGATGCATGCAGGACTTGCCCTCCGGTGACATTAAAGATACCCATCCTCTAGGAGGGGAATCTGGAGCTGTCTGGGGAGCACGGTGGATCTCCAGGGACAGCATGTTCCTGGGGTTGTGTGGAGATGGAAGAGGTCTGCAAAGATGGGGTTTGGGGCCTAAAGTACAGGGCATGTGCAGCCCCCCTCTGGCCCTCTCCCGTTCCTCCCCACCTGTCTCGAGCAGGAATTCCCCCAGAGGGACAGGCTAGTCCAGGTGTGGCCACACCATGGCTCACGGGAGGGGGATGAAAACTCAAGATGTCTGGGTGGCCACGCCCCTCCTAATACATCCCCCTGTTGCAGCTGGCCTTGTTCCTGGTGAGCATGCACCACTGGCTCATCGTAGTGCCCGTGCCATTCTCCTCAGGGTCACTGCTCAGTCAGTTGGGACCCAGCTGGCCCTGATATATGGCATTATTCTTCCCCCCATGCAGGACTGTCCACTTCTCCCTGTAAAACTTAAGAGGTTTCTGTTGGCCAAATCCCAGAGTTTCTCAAGGTCCCCCTGGACTGAAGCTCCGTTTGGTCAGCTGTTAATGTTTGTGTGCAGATGGCTCACCCTGGTTGTGGTGATCCATCACCACAAGAGAACAGCATGAGAAGTTGCAGGGCCCTACAGACAATAGCATTAGTTACTAGTTTTGTACTGACCAACGTCAGAATCGGCACAACAGCCACCTTCGAAACACTATTGGAGGGCACAAGGCAAGCAAAGCCAGGGCCAGTGGGGAAAGAGCAGAGTTGGGCTGTTTGCAGAGGAATGTATGAGGATGATTAAAGAGAAGAACTTGGGAGTGGGAAAGAGGGAAAAGGAAAACCAAAGGTTCAGCTCAGGATGTGGTGAGGCCTGTTTGGGGTTACTTGCCTGGCAGCCTTGAGTCAATGAGTTGAGTGGGACAAAAAAGCCACGTCTGAGGGAAGTGGGGTTTTTTTTTAGCCTGGAGAAAAGGAGGCTCCAGGGAGACCTTATCGCTCTCTACAACTCCCTGAAAGGAGGTTGTAGAGAGAGGGGGTGTCAATCTCTTCTCCCAAGTAACAGGCAATAGGACAAGAGGAAATGGCCTCAAGTTGCACCAGGGGAGGTTTAGATTGGATATTGGGAAACATTTCTTCACCAAAAGGGTTATCAAGCACTGCAACAGGCTGCCCAGGGAAGTGGTTGAGTCCCCATCCCTGGAGGTACCCGGTTACAGGTAGAAAGCCAAATGTGGAGGTGGCTCTGAAAACCTTTGATGCATTTTGTCAATCAAGAGAGCAAAGCCCTGCCCCTGGTCCCCTGGGAAAGGGGATTCTTCCCTCATGGGAGTCTCAGGGCTTTTCCTGGGGGGAACGGAGAGGTGGCGGTGTGCAATGCTGAGTGCTGAGTTGCCTCTATGGAGGCAAATAGGCCAGGAAGCACTGGGGACATAAGGAGCTGCTGTCCTCTTGTGGGCCTCAGTGGAAGAGACGGCAGCCATAGCCAAGAGGACAAGGACCTTACTTCTGTTGGGGTGGTGTCCCAGACCCACCAAGGCCCTTGGTTGTCGCCACCACAGGCTGTCCCACACTGTCCTATGACTGTGCCTGTGTCCTTGCAGACTTCAACTACCCCCCTGGTTCCTTGCCTCACTCTGACCCCGGATCTCCCAAGCTTTACTGATGTCTTTCTGTCCTCACTGGTTGTGTCTCAAAACACAAAGTTTTCTGAGTATTTGCCAGTGCCTGTGAGGTTCCCACAACTCGCCCAGCTTCTTCCAAAGCCCTGCTAATGCTCCCCTTGCACCCAGGATGTCCTAGCCTCCAGACTTGCTTGAATCTTCACTCCATATCCCAGAGCGGAACTGCACATGCACCTTCTTCTGCTGCCTCAAATTTAAAAATCAACCTATTTCAATTCCACATGACCCCACGTTACCCATGCCATTTCAGGTCATCTTCCTACCTTTAACACTGTCCTGGTTTCGGCCGGGACGGAGCTAGTTTTGTCTTCAGCAGCTCCTGCGTTTTGGATTTAGTATGTGAAGAATGGTGCTAGTACACTGATGTTGTTGGTTGCTGCTAAACGATCAAGGACATTTTGCAGTTTCCCAGGCTTTGCTAATGTGCAGGTGCAAAAACTTGGGAGGGGGCTAGCCAGAATAGTTGATCCAAACTGGCCAAAGAGAGTATTCCATACCATAGATGTCATGCCCGGTATAAGTGAGGGTCGGCCGGTGGGCCACTTCCCTTAATCCTTAAGCTTCCCTTTCGGTGGCTTTTTGTTTCCCTGTTTTTCCTTTTTTTTTCATTTGTTCGGGCCTGTTCATTCATTCAGCCCTGCTCTCTCTGGAACTTGCTGTTCTGGGATAGCTGGGGGCGGGGAATATCCCTGCTCCCTGACTGCTGCTTGGGACGGGCTGTATCAGTCGTTGGGCGGTGAGAAATTGTGCATTGTTTGTTTCATATATTCTATTATCCTTATATATATTATTATTATCATTATTAATATATTTTTATATTTTTCCTTTGCTGTCCTGGTGAACTGCTTTTATCTCAACTCGCGAGTTTTCCTTTCTCTCCGATTCTTCTCCCCACCCCACCAGGGAGGCGAGGAGTGAGTGAGTGGCTGCCTGGTATTCGGATAAACCACAACAAACCCACACATACACCTCTGGCTCTCTGCACTCCCGTGTGGTGCACAACCCCTTCCCTCTTCCCCTGCAGTGCTGGTCAGTCTTTAAGAACCACCTTTTAGAAGCACAGGAGCAGGCAATTCCACCGTGTCGTATGTCAAGCAAGCGGGGCAGAAGACCAGCTTGGCTCAACAGGGAACTCCTCGTGGAGCTCAAGAGGAAAAAGAAATGGTATGATCTCTGGAAGGAAGGTCAGGCTTTGCAGGAAGATTACAGAGCTGTGGTTTGTAGCTGCAGGGAGAAGACACGACAGGCCAAAGCTCAATTAGAGTTGAAACTGGCCAGTGTTGTGTCAGATAACAAGAAGGGTGCTTTTAAGTATGGTAATAGCAAGAGGAGATCTGAAGAAAATATTAGACTGGTATTTGTTGAAGACTGAAGGGATGAAGAAAAAGCAGAGGCATTCAATGCGTTTTTTCTGCCTCAGTCTTTAATAATACAGACGGACCTTGGGCTGCCCGGTCTCTTGAGGCAGAGGCCCATGAGTGTGTGAACAGTGACTTTCCATTTGTGGACACTACAATTGTAAGGGACCAGTTATATCAGCTGAATGTTCACAAGCCCATGGGGCCTGATGGGATTCACCCTGGAGTGCTGAAGGAGCTGGCAGATGTTATGGCAGGACCCCTCATGATCATCTACCAAAGGTCTTGGGAGTCCGGGGAGGTCCTCACTGTCTGGAAGCTGGCCAGCGTTATTCCAATTTAGAAAAAGCGTGTGAGGGAAGACCCAGGGAACTACAGACCTGTTAGTCTAACCTCAGTTCCTGGAAAAATTATGGAGAAGATTATACCGGGTACTATCGAAAGGCATTTAAAGAGTAATGCAATCATCAGGCAGAGTCAACATGGGTTCACAAAGGGAAAGTCCTGCCTAGGCAATTTGATATCCTTCTGTGATAACCACCTATGATAGGTCAGCCTCCTAGCGGATGAAGGGAAGGCGGTGGATGTAGATTTTTCTGGATTTTTAGTAAGGCTTTCCTCACTGTCCCTCACAGCATTTTTCTGGACAAGTTGGCCAACTGTGGGATGAGCGCGCTGGGTGAAGAGCTGGCTGAAGGGAAGAGCTCAAAGGGTTGTAGTGAATGTGGCTACATCTGGCTGGCGACCGGTCACCAGCAGTGTTCCTCAGGGCTTGGTTCTAGGGCAGTTCTGTTCAATGTATTTATGAACAATCTGGATGCAGGAGTTGAATGCACCATTAGCAAGTTTGCTGATGATCTCAAACTGGGCAGTGCCCAGTCTTCCAACGTGGTTTGGAAGATCATGGTGAGGTTACTTCTTTCTGGCCAGCTGACAGGCCAGAAGCAGGCTGATGGGCTAGGTGACATACTTTCAAGGTGGTTTCAGAGATGATGGAGCTTTCCTTGGTAGTGGGAAATGTCAGGAGAGAGAAAAAACTGCTGCAAAGTGCTGCTTGGAATGTGGAGACAGGGCATGAGGAGATAAAAATGTCACTTGAAGGGTTGTGCTGTGGTGTCAGAGGTCACCCAGAGGGAGTCTGTGATCAGCCCATGGCTTTGTGTTTCAAAGAACAGCTTGTGAGGGTGGAGAGGCATCAGTGAAGGTACAGAAATGCTGGGGTGAGAGCAAGGTGGCGAAGCGAGATGCGTGTCTACAGCCTGCAGGGGAGACACGGGCAGGTGTGGGACAGTGTAAGACAGCCTGTGGTGGAGATGGACAGGAGCTCTGGCAGGGCTGGAAGGCACCCACAGAACAGAGATCTTTGTCCCCTTGGCTATGGCAGCTTTCTCTGCCACTGAGACCTATGAGGAGACATGTTGTCCTCATGGCACTGGGGCCTCATTGCAACCCTGCAGGGAAGCTGGGAGGTCTCACGCTATTGTCCCTCACGCAGCATTGCTCATCCTCACATCACGCTGCCCCAGGAAGAGCCCCGAGCCACGCGTGAGGGGCAGGATCTGCCTTCCCAGGGACTGAGGTGAGGGCTTGTCCTTTCTACTTCATCAAACAAACCCAGGGTTTTCTCAGCGTCAGAGTTGCCTGCACATTCCCTTTGCCTACCTGCAATCATGGCCTCCAGTTATCTGCTCTAACGAGTCCCTAGGGAGGTTTTGTCAGTAATGGCCCTCAGTGGGGCCAATTAACACTCCAAGACACTGTGGCATTTGCTTCTGACTTTAAGTCCCTGATGGGTTTTTTTTCAGCCTCCTCTCAGTATCTGAGGTTCATGGACTCAGCCCCAAATACACCATGGGGCTCATGAAAGTGCAGAAAGCCCTAACGAGCCATGTCTCTCCTAGAATTTTCTTCAAGTCTTCAAGACTTGGACAGTTAATTAGAGAGGTTTTAGGAGTCTAGTTAAAGAGGAAGATTTCTATGAGCATTTAATAAAAAAGGATTTTTTTTTTCCTTTTTAAGGATTTTTTCATTATTTTTTCAGTTTATGGAAGATGTGATAGCAGCATTTTCTAATGGCTATTGATCCAGGGTCTCTCCTAAGGAGGTCTGGAGAGGCTGGAAAAGCAGTCCCTTCAGGTCTAACACTGGACTATGGACAACCTTAATCCTCACCTCCCAACCTCACCATTTCTGTCATTGGCCTCCTGGGACTTACATCACTTTGCCTTACATCAGACTTCTCCACTGAAGTCTGCAACTGAATGTTAAAGCCCCTTTCCACTAATTCCCACCTGCTCTCCTTAGAGAACTGGCTGCCAACAGACACAGAAGGGTTCTTCTTATTTTTGAACATGCAAAAGTAAAATGTGGTAAGACTCCAAAAAGATAAAACACACTCCTCAGCTCTATGCCACGTCCAAGCTGGCTCCAAGGAGGTTCACCTTCCAGAAGGGAGAACTCTGCAAGAAATAGTTTTGGCAGATAGATAGGAAATTGTAAATAATAACACACTTAAAAGACACGGTGAATTTCATCAGGCCAGGGGGAAATAACTGGAACATGAGTGAGATCAAATACACAGAGTAAGAGACAGAGTACTGGCTATGCAAGGACACCCAGCCCATGCCCAGGCTCAACTGTGTCCCATGCAGGGGTTCACAGACAGCTCTGCTCTGGGGTCCGCCAGGCTCTGAGCATGCGTGAACCCAGGGAAGGGCTTGGTGGTCCCCTAGTGTAGATAGGTTTCAACGATCAGCCCAAACCTGGACCATGGTGGATGACCAGATCTGGAAAGGAAAGGTCCAAAAGTCTGGAACTGGGAGTGACTTTGGAGGTGTGTGCCAGCATATGGGGTGGGGGAAACTGTCTGAAGGACATGTGCCGGCCACAGGGACAGCAGTCACCTGACATGGCTGCTGGGGCATGCTTCCTTCAGTGCAAGCCCTGACACAGGGTCCCAGCCTCCCTCTCCATGCCACCCTTCAGGACAAACAACAGCACTAAGAGAGTGTGGGGAACCGGTTATTCTTCAGCCGTCGTCCAGGAATGGTGCAGCACCAGGACAGCAAGGACTTCTGGCTCTGCACCTTGAGCCAATGTTACTGTTATTCCAGGCAGGTCCAGACGCCCCTCTTTAAGGACACCATCTACAAGTTCACGTGTGGAACAACCTTGGGTATGTACCTCAGGTACCATTCACCAGCTTTGGAAGAAGAGCTCAGCCTTCAGGCAGTGCACCGGGGAGATCCCGTTTTATTACAGAGATGATACGAGAGAGACAACTCTGACGATGATAATGCTAATCATGATCATGATAATTAAGAAAAAAAAAAGCCACAAAGTACAGGCCTGGAATGGGATACCCTGGGATTCATTTGTGGAGAGTGATGGGAAATTTCTCACTATTGGGAAACATCCATGAAATCACTTTCCTAACGGACTCCTTGAGCTCCTGGATCCTCATGCTGTAGATGAGGGGGTTCACTGCTGGAGGCACTGCTGAGTCCAGGACTGCCACCACCATATCCAGGGATGGGGAAGAGATGGGGGGGGGGCTTCAGGTAGGCAAACACTGCAGTGCTGATAAACAGGGAGACCACGGCCAGGTGAGGCAGGCACATGGAAAAGGCTTTGGGCCGTCCCTGCTCAGAGGGGATCCTCAGCACGGCCCTGAAGATCTGCACGTAGGCGAACACAATGAAAACAAAACAGCCGAATGCTAAACTGACACAAAACACAAGAAGTCCAGCTTCCCTGAGGTAGGAGTGTGAGCAGGAGAGCTTGAAGAGCTGGGGGATTTCCCAGAAGAACTGGTCCACAGCATTTCCCTTGCAGAGGGGTATTGAAAATGTATTGGCCGTGTGCAGCACAGCAGTGAGAAACCCACTGCCCCAGGCAGCTGCTGCCATGATGACACAAGCTCTGCTGCCCAGGAGGGTCCCGTAGTGCAGCGGTTTGCAGATGGCAACGTAGCGGTCGTAGGCCATGATGGTGAGAAGAGAAAACTCTGCCACGATGAAGGCGGCAAATAGAAAGACCTGAGCAGCACATCCTTGGTAGGAGATGGCCCTGGTGTCCCAGAGGGAACTGGCCATGGATTTGGGGACAGTGGTAGAGATGAAGCCCAGGTCGAGGAGGGAGAGGTTGAGGAGGAAGAAGTACATGGGGGTGTGGAGGCAGTGGTCACAGGCTACGGCAGTGATGATGAGGCCATTGCCCAGAAGAGCAGCCAGGTAGATGTCCAGGAAGAGCCAGAAGGGCAAGAGCTGCAGCTCCCGCATGTCTGCAAACTTCAGGAGGAGGAACTCGGTGATGGAGCTGCTGTTGGATACGTGCTGCCTCTGGGCATGGGGACTATGCATGGAAGAAAGGACAGTGAGAAGCTAGGGGAGACTTCTCTGACCAAAATCAAAGCCATTTCCCATAGACCCCCCCCCTCCCCCGAAACTGCCTATTCCCTTTCAGGAGAATCTTAGTGCAGCTCCCTGGCTTCAGCCCTGGGTTGTGCTGGCTGCAGGTGCCCCGGGGAGCAGGGGGTTCTGCTGTGGGTTTTGGAGGAGTCAGTCCTGCCCTACAGCAAGAGGTAAACAGGAACACGGGGTGGTCTGAGCTCAAATCCGCTCATGATCTCAAAGAGCTTTCCAGCATTGTTGCTCCCAAATCCCCCAATGGCAGAGCAGAGCTTTGGGGATTTTGTCGGTTTTGTTCTGGTGTCCCCCTCCACACCCGAGCCGTGATTTTGAGGCAGAAATCCTTGGCATTTCTGCTGCCCTGACAGTGATCCCTTGTATGTCCAGAGAGGCAAAGGGACCGTCCCTTAGTGCAGAGTGAGGAGAGCTGGTCCCTGTGCCCTGGAGGGCAGAGGCTGTGCCAGGTGGGAGAGGAGACAGGGGATTGCCCGGGGAAGGCATCTGCACTGCAGAGGATGGCAGGGAGGTGCCCGAATCCCCCCTCCCACAGCACTTCTGGTAATAGTTCCATCGCACTCCCTGCCCACATCTCTGCTGCCTGGATCTGTCCCTGCCAGGAGCTTTCTCTGTCTCCTCCCTGCCAGTACTCACAGACCCCATCCCACCCACTGTGTGGGACCCTCTGCAAATGTCCTGGGCTGATCTGGAGCTGTGAGCAGCTCTGACCCTCTCAGCATGCTCTCAGCAGAAGGACCCTGCCCTGCCCTCCCATACTGGAGGTGTCTCCTTCACCCACAGCTTCTCCCTGCAGTGCTGTGGGGAGCTCCCCGGGCAGTGTTGACCCTGGCAGGTGGCAGAGTTTGCGCCCTGGCACACAGCACCCTGGAGTGCAGGGACCCTGCTCCGAAGGACAGCCCTGGGCACCCCTGCCTGCACACCTGACTTCACACCCTGCAGCCATGCCCAGAAGGTGGCAGTCATCATGCCCTGTCCCTCTGACAGTGCAGCAGGCAATCCCGGCTCTGGAGCATGTCCTCCTCCTCTACACCAGAGTATCTCTGACAGTTGTACTTACAGACCTCGTAGGCTGTGCGATGGGCCGGCTTTAGGAGATCCCACCAGAATCTGCAGATGCAATGCCCTGCAGCCACAGGCTTACTGTCTGTGAAGATTTGTCCAGTGAGCTCTCAGCATCCTCCCACCCCAGACTGCCTTTAACCTCTCTCTGCCTCGCTCCTCTCCCCTCACTGCCTGCAGGCAGTGCCCTCAACCCTGCTGTGCTTTGCAGAGGGCCTGCTCCTGGGGAGCTGTCTCTCTGCAGCACTGCCCGCTTGCCATCAGCTCCCTCCATCCCAGGAGCCCAGCCCAGCTCAGCAGCAGAGGACCAGCCCAAGACATCACTTTCTCGCCCCCTCTGGGCTCCCTCCAGGTGTCCCTGGGGCTCCAGGTGAACCTGCTGTGAAACAGGCTGAAGTCATCGTTGACGTTCCCTCCCGCAAGAACCTCTTTCCAGCAATGTCTTTTGTCCTATCGGTGACAGAGTTAGGTCCTAGACTAACCTTTCCTTGTCCCATCATTAGACAGGACACCCAGGCAGGGACAGGCAGGCATCTCTTTTACCCTTGCTGGGGGAAGGGATTCAGCTGAGTCAACTGAGGTCTCATCCTGGATTTGTAGTCCTGGGGTTGGAAGAGGACTCCCCAAACTCACAGGTGGTGAGATTCCTCTTGCCTCAGTTCAGGTGTGCACCAAATGGGTTTCTGCATGTCAGGTCCTTGTCTAAGCTCCCACGGTAAGTAACGGAGATGGAGGGCAGCAGTGAGGCGTTCAGATGCAAACACCCGGTGACATCTGAGTTGCCAGAGGTGGTCACGAGCCATCAGGATTGCTAAGTCTCTCTCCGCTTCTCCATCAGCTGTTCTTCCTAGGCCTCCATTGACACCCACATTTAGGACAAGGAAACGTGTCCCTCCTCTGTATGGTCAGGACAGCCTATAGAGGTGTTTGTCTGACCAAAGGGAATCTTGTGCCATAAGGAAAGCCACAGCTTCTCTTTCTCTTCTCCATCAGTTATATTTCCTAGAACTCCAGTGATTGTAACTTCAGTTGTCTCATGGACATCCTTTCCTTGCCTATCTTCATTCAAGGCACCAACTCAATTCCCTGGCCAATGACAGGCCTCTAGTGCTACGTGAGATGCCAGGGCTCTTCAGCACAGCAGCATGTAGCTGGGAGGGGCAGCGCAGGACGTGCAGCTACCCCAGATGGCATCTGAGACAGTGCTTGTGCTCCAGCAACTGATTCCCACCAGGGTGGTTAGGCCATGTCTGTCCCATCTCTACCCTGTAGATTCAGACAGGGCGTGAATACAAGGAATATATCACACCAGGATACAAGGAACACATCACCACTGCTGGCACACCACTTGTGTGCCAGTGTTCTCAAACGGTATTAGTTCTTCTCACCCTCATCCTTTACTCATCTCCTTGAAGATACAATCAAGGAACAGCGCAATGATTTTCACGGTGTTTCTGAATCACAGGATGTCCATAGCCAAGGACATTTTCAGCAGCACCTTATCTTTCCTGGAGATCAGCTTCATCTCCGCCACAGGCCTTCCTGGACTGCAGAGGAACCCCAGACAGCAAAGCCCTCTCCTGCCAGGCCGTCACAGTCCAGCCCTGCTTCTCTGTGGTGTTTTCAAAAGCACAGTTAGCTGACTCTGTGGGCACTTCTTGTGATGACAAGATCACCTACATGTACAGCTCATCTCATCGTGCCATTGCCCTCTGCCACCCACTCCAGCATGTCTCAGCTCTGAAGCATAGCTTTTACATAGATGGGGTCTTGGGTGCTTGGTGCCAGGTGTCCCTGTGACAAGTCTGCCCCTGGCCCTGGTGCCACAGCTGAGGTGCTGCAGCCCAAACGGGCGCCATTGTCCTTAGTGCTTGCTCTACCACCTCACCCTAGCATGAGCCCCGCCCCAAAACAGAAACCCGCCACCTAGGGGACCCAGACATCCAGGAGAGGGATCCAGGCTTCTGGGAAAAGGGCGCAGGGATCTGGGCCAAGGGACTCAGGCATTTGGGAGAGGACTTAGTTATCCAGAAGAGGAGACCCAGGCATCTGGGAGAGGACTCAGGTGTCTGGGCGAAGGATCCAGGCATCCGGGAGATGGGAACTAGGTGTTGGGGACAGGGGACCCAGGCATCCAGGATATGGGACCCAGGTGTCCGCGATAGGAGATTCAAGCATCCAGGAAATGGACCCGGGTATCTGGGATGGGGGACCTAGGCATCTGGGAAAGCGACCCAGGCATCTGGGAAAGGGACCCATACATCTAAGGTCAAAAGCTAAGGTCCACCTGGAATTTAATCTGGCAAGGGACGTCAAGGGCAATAAGAAGGGCTTCTTCAAATACCTCAGTAGCAAACTGTTGTGGTTTAACCCCAAATGGTAACCCAATACCATGCAGCTGCTTGCTCACTCCCCCCCTCCATGGTGGGGTGGGGAGAAGAATCGGAGAGAAAGGAAAACTCGCGAGTTGAGATAAAAGCAGTTCACCAGGATAACAAGGGAAAAATATAAAAATATATTAATAATGATAATAATATATATAAGGATAATAGAATATATAAAACAAACGATGCACAATTTCTCACCACCCAATGACTGATACAGCCTGTCCTGAGCAGCAGTCAGGGAGCAGGGGTATCCCCCCCCAGCTATCTCAGAACAGCAAGTTCCAGAGAGAGCAGGCGAGGGAACGAACAGACGAATGAACAGGCCTGAACAAATGGGGGGGGGGGGTGGGGCAGGGGGAAGAAAAACAGGGAAACAAAAAGCCACCAAAAGGGAAGCTTAAGGATTAAGGCGAGTTAGGGGAAGTGGTCCACCAGCCCACCCTCACTTCATAGACGTCATACCAAGCATGCCATCTATGGTACAGAATACTCTCTTTGGCCAGTTTGGATCAACTATTCTGGCTATTCCCCTCCCAAGTTTTTGCACCTGCACATTAGCAAAACCTGGGAAACTGCAAAATAGCCTTGATTGTTTAGCAGCAACCAACAACATCAGTGTACTATCACCATGCTTCAGACACTAAATCCAAAAGGCAGAGGCTGCTGAAGACAAAACTAGCTCCGTCCTGGCCAAAACTAGGACACAAATGGAAGACAAGGGAAAACGTGGGCCCTCTGCTGAATGAGGTGGGTGCCCTGGTGAGAAAGGATACAGAGAAGTATATTCAGATACTGAATGGCGCCTTTGCTTCAGTCTTTAATGCTAAGGCTGGCCTTCAGGAATCACAGGCCATGGAGGTAAGAGAGAAAGTCTGGTGAAAGGAAGACCTTCCTTTGGTCGAGGAGGATCAGGTTAGAGATCACTTAGGCAAACTGGACACCCACAAATCCATGGGCCCTGATGGGATGCACCCGCGAGCGCTGAGGGAGCTAGCGGATGTCATTGCCAAGCCACTCTCCATCATCTTTGAAAGGTCATGGAGAACGGGAGAGGTGCCTGAGGACTGGCGCAAAGCCAATGACACTCCAGTCTTCAAGAAGGGCAAGAAGGAGGACCCGGGAAACTACAGGCCGGTCAGCCTCACCTCCATCCCATGATAAGGTGATGGAGCAGCTCATTCTGGAAGTCACCTCCAAGCATGTGGAAAAAAAGGTGGTGATCAAGAGTAGTCAACACGGATTCACCAAAGGGAAATCATGCTTGACCAATCTGATAGCCTTCTACGATGGCATGACTGGCTGGGTAGATGAGGGGAGAGCGGTGGACGTTGTCTGCCTTGACTTCAGCAAGGCTTTTGACACTGTCTCCCATAACATCCTCCTAGGTAAGCTCAGGAAGTGTGGGTGAGACGAGTGGACAGTGAGGTGGATTGAGAACCGGCTGAATGGCAGAGCACTGAGGGTTGTGATGAGCGGCGCAGAGTCTAGTTGGAGGCCTGTAGCAAGTGGTGTTCCCCAGGGGTCAGTACTGGGCCCAGTCTTGTTCAATTTACTCACCAGTTACCTGGATGAAGGGACAGAGCGTACCCTCAGCAAGTTTGCCAATAATAGGGAACTGAGAGGTGTGGCTGATGCACCAGAAGGCTGTGCTGCCATTCAGCGAGACCTGGACAGTATAGAGTGTTGGGCAGAGGAACCTCATGAGGTTCAGCACGGGCAAGTGCAGGGTCCTGCACCTGGGGAGGAAGACCCCCATGCACCGGTACAGGTTAGGGGTGACCTCCTAGAAAGCAGCTCTGAGGAGAAGGACCTGGGAGTCCTGGTAGATGACAGATTAACCGTGAGCCAGCAATGAGCCCTTGCGGCTAGGAAGGCCAATGGCATCCTGTGGTGCATTAAGAAGTGTGGCCAGCAGGTCGAGGGAGGTTCTCCTCCCTCTCTACTCTGCCCTAGTGAGGCCACCTCTGGAGTCCTGTGTCCAGTTCTGGGCTCCCCAGGTTAAGAAAGATGAGCAACTACTGGAGAGAGTCCAGCAGAGGGCTACAAAGATGATGAGGGGACTGGAGCATCTCTCCTGTGGGGAAAGGCTGAGGGAGCTGGGGCTGTTCAGCCTGAGGAAGAGAAGACTCAGAGGAAACCTCATCAATGCTTATAAATATCTCAAGGGCGGGTGTCAAGAGGATGGGCCAGACTCTTTTCAGTGGTCCCCAGCGACAGGACAAGGGGCAATGGGCACAAACTGGAACACAGAAAGTTCCGCCAGAACATGAGGAAAAACTCCTTTACTGTGAGGGTGACAGAACACTGGAACAGGCTGCCTAGAGAGGCTGTGGAGTCTCCTCTGAAGATATTCAAAACCTGCCTGGACGCAGTCCTGTGCAACCTGCTCTAGGTGACCCTGCTCTAGCAGGGGGGTTGGACTAGATGATCTCCAGAGGTCCCTTCCAACCCTTACCATTCCGTGATTCTGTGTTTCTGTGATAGGGAATCCAGGCATCCAGGAGAGGATTGAGTTTTCTGGGACAGGACCCAGGTGTCCATGATGGACCTAGGTGTCTGGGAAGGGACCCAGGCATCCTGGAAAGTGAACCGAGGTGTCGTCAGGGTTCTTTAGCCAGATGCCTAGGTCCCCTCCTGGATGCCTGGGTCCTCTTTCCCAGACACCTGTGTCCCCTATCCTGGACTTCTGCTCTGGGATGCTTGGCTCCCCTATCCTGGATGCCTGGATCCCCTGTCCTGGACATATGGGAACATTTCCTGGATGCCAGGGCATTCTACCAGATGCCTAAGTCCCTTTCCCGGATGCCTGGCTCCACTGCCCTGGATGCCTGAGTCCTTTCCCAGATACTTACATCCCCTCTCAAACACCTGGGTCACTGCAAACAGTCTTGTAGTTGTACTGCATACAGTTTGCCTCTGCGCTGCCAGTTGCTCTGCTTCCATTGCTGTAACCACCCCCACAGGGCATTTGCCACCATCCATGAATCGGTACAGAGGTAGAGCACTGGCCGCTTCTCTCGCTCAGCAATCTCTAAAGCCAGCTGGATGGCTTTCACCTCTGCAAACTGACTCGATTCACCTTGTCCCTCAGTGGCTTCTGCGACTCGTCGTGTAGGACTCCGCACAGCAGCTTTCCACCTTCAATGCTTTCCCACAATATGACAGGACCCATCAGTGACCAGGGCATATTCCTTCTCATTTTCTGGTAGTTCCTTATACGGTGGGGCCTCTTCAGCCTGTGTCACCTCTTCCTCTGTCGACATTCCAAAATCTTTGCCTTCTGGCCAGTCCGTGATCGCTTCCAAGATCCCTGGGCGACTGGGGTTTCCTATTCGAGCTCGTTGTGTGATCAGTGTGACCCACTTACTCCATGTGGCATCGGTGGCATGATGTGTAGAGGGGACTCTCCCTCTGAACATCCAGCCCAGCACCGGCAGTCGGGGTGCCAGGAGGAGCTGTGCTTCAGTGCCAACCACCTCCGAAGCAGCTCGAACCCCTTCATATGCTGCCAAGATCTCTTTTTCAGTGGGAGTAGAGTGGGCCACACACAGGCCACGCCTTTCCCCACCACTCCCAGCAGCCCTGCAGTGCCGAGGCATTTTGCCGAAGCTTCCCCCTTCCCCACTCCTACTCCTTTCCTCCATCCCACAGGATGGTGGAGAGACCCCCCAGCCACCCCAGGATTGCCTGGGAGGAGAACAGGGCTTCCCAGGAGAGCAGTTCTCCACTGGAGCCCCACGAGGTGTGCATGCCCAAGCCGCTGCAGACCAGTAAGTGAGGGGCCCCACTGGGCTGGGCAGGGCTGGGGCCAGCAACTGCACCCTGATCAGTGCCAGGGTCCTGTTTCTGGCACACAGAGCAGCAGCGGGGGTCCCACGGGTGGGGAGCACAGCACTGTCGGAACGCTGCTCAGGGCTGGGAGCTGGCCCCAGCACAGCCTCCCCCAGGGTGGGAGAGAGCAGAGGGGACCCAGATCCTGCTTTGGGATATGGGCGGCAAGAGGCAGCTGGCCTGGCAGGAGGCAGTGGTGGTGGGGGACGGGGGACCTCTCCAGCCTGCAGAGAGGAGGGACACTCACAGGGAGACTGCGCCAGGGGAGCAGGCGTGGGGCTGAACGGAGGGCAGAGCTCCTTCCTCTCCTCACATTTGCCTTTGGCCCCTCTGTACAGCCCTCCCTCTCTCCGCCTTTACTAGGTGCCTCCTCTGCTGCATCCAGCTGGCTGGCTCTGAACAAAAAGGAAAAAGAATCCATGCAGTTCATCCAGGCTTTCCTAAAGAGCTCAGAAAAGGTAACTGCAGCCATTTCCGTGGTAGCTGTGCCTGCGTCTCCTGACGGGGCTGCTGGCTCTGCTGCCTGCTGCCAGGGCTGCTGGGGGGCTGCTGGCTGGGCAGAGCTGCCCCCTCCAGGTCTCCTACCCAGCACTGCAGGCCCAGTGCTCCTGTCCTGCTGGCCATGTGTTTTAGCTTCTCATGCTCCCCGTTTGTCTCTCTGTGCCCCGGCTGCCAGGAGGAGGCCCAGAGGGTGTAGTTCCTAGAGACCGTCTGCACCCTGCGCAAAGCTGCCAGGCGCAAGGGCTTGTCAGAGGGCCTGAATGCGTTCTGCCACAGTTTGGAGCTGGCAGAGAATATCGAGGTGAGGGAACACCCGGCGGGTCTGGGGAGGGGGGCAAGGTCCCTGGGCACCGGCACACTGTGAGGACAGCACATGGGCAGGGGTAGGGCAGGAACAAGCGTGCGTGGACACTGAGCTGCCCCGCGGGGACTCAGGTGCCGCTGAGAAGCCCTGCCAGCAGGGACCCCAGCACCGAGGGTGGCAGGGGCACTCTGGGGACTGGTGCTGGGGCAGGGGCAGAGGGTCTCCGCCAACCCCGCCACCTGGTGCTGGGTCTGCTGGCACTGGGTGCTGGCAGCTGCCAGGTCCCATCCCGGTTGTGCTCTGCAGGTGCTGCTGGAAGAAGAGCCCAGGGGCCAGCTGCACACAGGGGTGCAGCAGCAAGGCATGCTTGCCATCGCTGCCTTGAGGTACCTGCCCAGCCCCTGGTTTGGCTGGCACCCCTCCACAGCCCGTGGCCCTGGGCCTGGCTGGGGGCATCCCCCATCCAGGCAGAGTCCAGTGGTATTGCCAGAGGGCCTCTGCTCTGCCCTGCTTGCAGCTTGTTGGGTAGTCACAGGGGAGGGCTGAGGGATCCTGCAGCTCCTCGCCATGTCTCGGCTCTTCCCTAAAGTGGGAGGCGGGAGGCTTGCCTGCCAGGACTGTCCTTTGGCCCAGGCCATGTCGGGGAGGGAGGGAGTGCCTCCTGGCGAGGGTCCCCGCACACCCTCCATCCCTCTCAGGGACCCCTGCTCCAGAGGTCCGTGTCCACCTGCCCGAGGCATCGAGGCACCACTCCCAGCACCAGTGTCTGACCAGCCCCTCTCTCTCTTCGCAGCAAAGTGGACGTGGCACTGGAGGGCAAAAAGAAAAGCCTCTTACAGGCCTGCTTCAAGAGGGTCTTCTTGCTTCCTCCAAAATCAGACATGCAGGGCCTGGACACTACTCTCTACTTTGAGGTAAGTGCTGGCTGAGCTACAGGGGCTCCCAGTCCCTCTGGGCTGCTCCTTGGCCACCACATGCTGAGAGACAATCGGAGATCCAAGGCAGGGTAGGCTCTTGGCTTTGCTTTCCCACCCTCATCCCTTTGTCCCTTTCCCGTGGGCCTGGCCATGTCCAGTGCCACAGGCTGCTCTGCCCACAGCAGCTTGTCTGCCCCGAGGCCTCCCCTGGGCACCGCGAGGGAGCGCGGGTGTCCTCCGTTGGTGTGGGGGAGTGCAGATCCGTCTCTGGGGGTGAGAGGGACTTCAGAAAGACTGCCACAACCTTTCATCCTCCTTGCAGACCCTGGATGCCATGGACACCATGCTGCGGACATTGGTGCTCAGCTCTCCTGCCTCTGGCTTTGCGGAGCTGCAGACAATCTTACAGGTCTGGCCTTGGCAAAGAGTGGGGTTTGCAGGGGTTTGCTGTTCCTCACCCTGGACGGAAGGGAGTGTCCACTCTTGAGTGGACGGTCCCCACCCCAGTGCCACGCACAGAGCACACCGCAGGCAGGGTGCCCAGCTCCCTTGGGGGAGCCAGGGGTGGCCCATCATGCTCTTCCAGGAGCCCAGAGTCCCCTGGCTGCAGTCAATGTGACTTCCCCTCTGCAGCCTCCTCCTGTGTCACGGCAAAGCCTTGCCCATGGCACTTCTGGGCCAGCTCCGTCCCCAGAGCTTTTCTTGCACCAAAGCAGTGGGAGGCATTTGACCCCTCTCCTTAGGCACCGCAGCGGTGACAGCTGGTGCTGCTCTTCCCCTGCCTCGTGGTCCCTCATGCTTTTCTCCCCAGATCTGACCAGGGCAGAGACCCACTGGGACCTGCCTGCCGTGCACAGGGAGCCCAGCCCTGAAGCTCCGTACTCCTGCCTTCCCAGGGGGCCATATCCCCGTTCCCCCATTGCAGACCCCCCGGGCAGGCTCCTGCCCAAAAGCCCAGCCTTCATGGGATACAGGGCTGTGTTCTGGGGGAGGGCATGGAAAGGAGCAGACGCTGCCCTGGAGGTGGCATCTGCCTACCTGCCTGGCCACGAGGACTGCACGAGTGCAGCCAGGACTTCAGCAGTGCTGCTTCTGCTGGTGCGGGCACCAGCTCCCAGGGCACATCAGTAGTTTCTCTCCTCCCAGATGCTGCTGACCTTTGCCAACTGCCAGAGCACAGCTGTGTGTGAGAGGGCTGTGGGGAGGATTGGGAGGCTGAGCGATTTGCTGGCCAGCTGTTCCTCAGTGGAGGTAAGGAGCCAGGCAGCCTCCAGCCAGGCTGTCTCCCCTTCCCTGCACACCGGAGCAGCCTGCAGCTCAGAGGTGCCTGTGAGGCAAGCCCAGGCACTGGTTGAGACATTCAGCAAGGCTCTGCCCTGGAGCGAGGGTCTCGCTTTCTTTCTTTTTCCCATGGTCTTCTCTCCCGAGTTGCCTCTCTGCCAGGGGCCATTTCGGCCCCCAGGCCTGTGCAGGACTGGACTGCCCAAGGAGCATGGCAGGAGCCCAGGCCTGGCAGCTCTCTCTGCCCTGCTGCCCAGCTAGCTGCTTTGGGAGGACCCTCCAAAGCCCTGACTCACCGGGGCAGGATCCTTCCCCGGGCAGACTCTTGGGTTCAGGGCTTTGGTTGCAGCTGCTGACCCCCAGCCCTTCTACCTGTCCTGCCTCCCTCGCCCAGGTCTGGAGCACCTTTGTAGGAGACGATGGCAGCCCTACCTGCAACACAGAGATCCATCTCCCCATCCTGGGACAGCTGCTGGGACATCTCATCCTTTGCTGCGCTTGCAAGAACTGGGAGATCAGATGCGGGGCTTTGGATGCTCTTCATCACCTCTTCAGATTCATGCAGCAAAGACGTAAGAGAAGCTGTGGTGGGCTGTGTCCCTCCACACACAGACATCTCCTCATATGCCTGCTTGTTTCCCTGAGGATTGCAACGGACCATTCTTGTGCTTTCTGGAGGCTGTCCGTGAAAGTCTGCCAGCTTCCCTGACCTCCTTTGCCCCTCACAGCTGCTTCCCATAGCATCCCAGCTATCATTTTGCTACAGAAGCTGAATGCTCGCCAGAAGTCCAGGACCTCTTCTTTGCTGCTCTCCTTCCCCACTCATCTCAGGACTTCTCAGAACCCGTCTGTTTCATGGTCCCCACAGCCAAAGCTTCCATTGATTACCACATCCCGAAAATAATTCTTCCCTATTGGAGAACAGCAGATCCAGCTGTGCGTCACCCCGCCTGGTCCCTCCAGTGCCTGCAGCAAGAAGCTGTCCCTGACTGCCTCCAGAAATCTCCCTGACTGCTTGTGTCCTGCCATCTTGCAAGCAGGTTTCAGGGATGTTAAAGTTCCTCATGAGAATCGGGGCGTGTGACAAGGAGACGTGCTTTCAGGAAGACTTCATCCGCATCCTCTCTCCGAGTTGGGGGGGGGTGTGTCTGCAACACACTGCCACCACGATGTCACCAGCACTGCCTCTCCTCTGCTTCTGACCCACATGCTCTCTCAGACTCTTGATTGACCCATATATCCGAGCTGCTCCTTCAAATACGAGGCACTCCCCCTCCTCCTCCATCTCTCCTGAAGAGCTTGCATCCGTGCACCGCAGCACTCCAGCCATGCGAGCCATCCCCCGCATCTCAGTTCTTCCAACAATGTTTTAGTTGTGTGACTGCACGCAGAGCTCTAGTTCCTTTGAATTTCCCAGGCTGTGAGCATTTGCACACGTACACTTGAGGCAGGTGTCTCTCATCCTTCTCTATCATCCCTGAGGTCCCTCTTGTTCCCTTCACCTGTCTAGGCATGATGCTGCCAGAGGCTAATCCAGAGCGTGCACAGCGTCAAAGGGAATGGGAAGCTGAGGACACCTCCTGGCTTTCTTTGCCCAGCACCAGCAACATTGCAATGGTAATGAGCTCCTCCCGTGCTGGGCCTCTTGTCCGTGGTATCAGCAGGAGACTTGGGTGAGCACAGGGATCCAGAATCAACAGGGCTGGCATGGCCTCACCGTCCCTGGTGAGAGGGTTGCTGCTGTCCCCGAGCAGGGACTAAAAGGGCTCCACTCCAGTGTCCCAGCAGCAGCTCCAGCACTCCTGGCCGCCAGCAAGCCCTGGTTCTCTGTAGGGCCAGCACACTGTGCCCACGACCCCAACCCTCCTCCCTCACCCTGAGGGCCCTGCCTTCTCATCCTCCACCATGCGGTGACTGCAGCCCCTGCTTCCAGCTTTCCTACAGGCACTGCTGCCAGCATTGCCGGGCCATCCATCTCTCGCCAGAGCTGCTCTCACTGCTCAGCTAAGCAGCACCGTCAGGGCACTCGGTGTGACATGTCTTCCCTGCCTTCCTTCATCCCATAGGCATTTGGAAAATACCTCCAGCCTTCTGAGAAGACAGACATCATCCTCATGGCCACTGAGGCCATGAGAGCCTCAAGTATCTATGACAAGGAGGAGATGAGCAGCATCCTAGATGTGGCTGTGAGAGAACCTGCTTCCTGGCTGATGGAGGTAAGTGGCCTGTGGCTGCGCTGTGCTGCGCTGTGCTGCACTGCGCTGTGCTGTGCTGTGCTGTGATGCGCTGTGCTGTGATGTGCTGTGCTGTGCTGTGCTGCCCTGCCCTTGAGCCCTTGCAGGCATTGCTCCTCCCTCCCTAACCCAGGTGCCTCAGGCACCCTGAAGCCATTTTAAGCCAGCAGAGTGGGATGGGAAGGGCAGCAGTTTCAGAGGCAGCTGAGGAAATGGCTGCACTCCAGTGGCAGCACCATCCTCACCTGTGTGCCCTCCAGGTGCCAAACATCGTGAGGTGCATCTATGAAAACATGGAGTGCATCTGCACGGCATCAGCCTGGCACAGCCTGGGCTTGCTGCTTCTCCTGATGACCGACCAGTGCCCCAGGGAAGTGGTCACAAGCCTGTTGAAGCTCTCTCCCTCATGTGACAGGTACCGACCCCAAAAACCCCGTGGGCTTGTCCATGTGGGGAGAGGGACGGGGAGACTTTCTGGCTGCCAGACCCCAGGGAAAACCACAGGACATCCCTGAGGAGCAGGACCCTCCACCCCACCATGCTGTCCAGCCCTGCTGGATCAGCCAGGCCCGCAGTAGTCAAAGCTGACCAAGCCAGCCCAGAGCCCTGCCACCAGGTTCCTCCCTGCCCCACGGGGAACACTGTCTCAGCCCCCTCCTGCTGAGGGACCTGGGCACTCCAAGTGAGGGGTTGGGAAGGGCCAGGGCTGCAGGACAGCCTGGGTCCTGCGGAGCTGGCCCAGCACAGTGTGGTGGCCGAGGCAGCCCTGCTGACAGAGCACTCTGGGCCTGCAGTGCTGCTCTGGCCATGTGGGATGTGATGCTTTCCCAGCCCCACACGTTGGAGAAGGTCTTGAGGGAGCTGCTCAGCAAGCTCCAGGACCAGCGACTGCGCAAGATGTTCAGCTCCAACATAGAGGATGCCTGCATCCATCCCTTGGCTGTGAGTGACCAGCCCAGCCCTTGCTCACCCTCAGGGCTGGGCCTGCCTCTCCAGGCAAACAGGCACAGCCCTCTCCCCTCCCATCTGCCCCCAAACAGTCACCTCCTCCAGGACATACGGACACAGCCCCTTAGGGCCAGCGAGGACCTGCCCAGCACCAGGTTCCCCTGCGCCAGCCATGCAGGGCCACCCCATGCTGCTTGGGCCCTGGTGCACAAACATGAAGCCCAGGTAGCCCCTGCCTGCCCAGGCAGCACTCTACTTCCCCTCTGCCTGCATCCCCCTGCCCTGCTCTGCGGACTGGAAACCTGGGGCAGGGCAAAGGCTGGGGCAGGGGCAGAGACATGGCCTCTGCACAGGCTGAGCAGGCTGTGAGGTTGGGGCCAGGAGGCCCTCGTCACCACTCATGTGTTGTGCCTCCTTTGTGCCGGCTCTCACTGTTCGATTGCTCTTCAGAGGTGTGAAAGCAAGAGGCTGCTGATGTGCAGAGGACAGGAGGAGCTGGCACAGACAACCATGTAGGGTGCAGCGAGGCGCAGGGCACGGGGGGTGCCAAGCGGCCCTCCAAAGGCAGAGCTGCCCTCAGGATGGGCTGTCTGGCCCCGTGCCCTTGCCCTGAGCTGCCAGTGGGAACCGGGAGCTGCACGGTGCGGGGAGCCCCGCAGGCTCTGCCAGTCTCTCACGGGCCGTCTTTGTTTCAGCTGCTGGCCTCCAGCGACATTCAATCAGAGGAGTTTGCTGGGCTGTACAAAGTCCAGAGGTACCTGAGGCGTCCAAGCCTGGTGCTGCTCTCGCTGGCGCTCAGAAGCCTCGTCACACTGTCGCAGAGACCTAAGACAGTGAGCAGGGCATAGTCAAGTGAAGCCATGTTGGCAGCCTGGGGCTAGGGCCGTGGGTAACGCGGTGACTTGGCCTGAGCTGGGAGTCAGGAGGTGGGGTGATGGCTCCAAATGCCTTCACTGTCCCCTTCACGGGCCCTAGGGTCCTTCAGGCTCGGACCTTGCCGCTGCAGCACAAGGAGAGAGAAAGGCTCCCTCACCCACCTGCAGGAGCTCTCGCTCCTGGCACATTCCTGTGGTGCTGGGCAGGAGTTTCTGCTCTGCACCAAGGCAGCCAGCGCCAAACTGCCTCAGTTGAGGGAGTGCTGTCCCCAGAAGGAAGTGTCCTGCTGAGAGGGGGAGGATGAGCCAGAGCCCAGGGTACAGCTGATGCTAGGGGCTGACTCTGGGGCCTGGGGCGATGGGCCTCTGTCATGAAGGGGTCACAGCCCACTCATTGCCAGCTTGGAGATCTCTGCCCTTCCCCGCACCCTGTGGTGCACGAGCTGTGGGGTCTGCAGAGTGCTTCCATGGAGGGGCCTGGTGGCTGCCTAGGGAGCTTTCCAGGCCCGGAGGATTACCAACCCATCTGCCTGTTTGGGCCAGTTGGAAAAAGGGATGGCTGAGCAGGGGACATGGAACCTTTGTTCTCCTGCCCTAACTTCCCTACCCCCTGCTATCCCCGTGTCCCCATCAGCGTGCCCATGGCCACTGCCTGCCAGGAGGCTGCTGCAGGGTTTCCTGTGACACCTGCCAGGAAGCCAGACGGGAGGCTGGTGCTTAGTGGCCAGAGCATTTTTGCCAGAGTGGTCTTTCACCGCTTCACAAAAAGGAAATTCTGTGCTTCATACAGGCAAGAAAAATGCTGGTCCTGCTGCCGGACATCATGGAGACCCAGCAGAATGCCAACACTGCCAACTGCTTGTCTTCAGAAATGTGATGGGTCATATGAAGAGGGAGGAGGCCAGCCTCACCACTCTGCAGCTGGTGGAGAAGCTCCTGCCACTCTTTGATGATGTAAGGCTGCTATGGGAGCCTGAGCCCCACTGATGGGCCCGCTGCAAGGACAACTGCCTGTCAGCCCAGCCCTGTGGTAGCACTTTGGCAGGGCTGTTCCCTTCCTCCCGGCCTCTCTGGGCTCTCGGGAGGGTGGCTTCTGGGCTCTGCAGCCCAGCATGGCTTCTCCCTGGCAGGCTGATGCCTCCGGGCAACCTGACCCCCCTTCGCTGGGGCCTAGCACGGCCCTTGTGCAAAGCACCTGCAGGCCAAGAGCTGCTCTCAGATCCGCAAGGCCTCCCCCAGCTGTACTGCCAGGCAGGACCAGACGTTCTCCCCAGGTGCCGTGGTAGGGTGCTGAGGCTGAGCCAGTGATGTGTCCCAGAGGCATTGCCGAGGGCCAGCCCGCTCTCCTCCTCAGCTTGTCCCTGGGGAGCTCTGCGCTGGTGTGGCTGGTGTGGCTGGTGGTGAATGGTGCGGGGCTGGCACAGGCACTGCCTGATGGAAACCCCTTGCGTGGCCTTTCATGGGCCCAGGGCCGTTCAGCCGTGGCTGCAGATCTGGCCCACAGCTGCTGTGTGCAGAACCTGACTCCAAAGCATCTCCCTTCATATCAGCCGTGCTAATGCCCTTGCTCAGGGAGCGGCTGTTGCTGAAGTCCTCCTGTCCTTCTCCCTACCAGGAGTGCAGCCAGCTGCGAGAGCTCTCCATCTGCCTCTTCAAAGACATGATGCAGATGGTGGTGGGGAAGGACAAGCGGCAGATGAAGAAGAAGGTGCGGAGAAGCCTGCTCCCACTGTTCTTCCGCATGAGTGACCAGACCGAGAGTGTGGCCAAGGGACAGATTTCAAACCTGACCAGTGATGCGGGGAAGGGTGTGCTGACACCACAGGGGTGGCCTGGGCATGAGGGAGGGGCAAGGGCTGCTGGCAGTTGGACTCTTGGAGTCTGTGTTGCCTCAGGGTCCAACTACCCGAGTGACTGAGGACAGGGCAGAGCTCCCCTCCTTCCCTGCACCAGTCTCACCACCGCCTTCCTCCTCCCTCTGTGCCTCTTGCTGCAGAGGAAGGCGGGGAGGTGGAGTCCCCTCCCATCCCTGCTCCCCCCATTCAGCCCTCCTCCAGCGCACCCCAGAGGGAGGATCTCTCGGCACACCCAGTGGGAGGAGGGGCAGAGAAGCTGGCACAGACATTTCCCACCCCTGCCCTACCTGGTCCAGCAGGGCTCAGCAGCAGCCCATGGCCAGCAAGGCCTGAACACAAGAGTCCCGAGAGGCCTCCCAGCTGTCCCTGCAGGTGTTGGAGGCCAGGGCTTTGAGCCCCAATCCCTGTCCTCCAATCCCTGCCCACAATCCCCCCAATCCCTGTCCCCCTCTGCAGGCCTCTCAGGAAGCCCTCCTTGTCGCTGTAAAACTGCTAAAGTGGAAACAGCTCAAGCACCTGACCCAGACGCAGCAGACACGCAGAATTGGGGAGTGCTTGGTGAGGACACCCCCCAGGCTCCAGGGCCCAGGCTGGACAAGGGGTGCCCCCTGTGCAGCTGTGCCTCACCTGCCCTGCTCCAGCCCAGAGCCCGCAGCCTGGAGCTGCATCCTCCTTCCCTGCCCTCAGGCTCAGAGGCCCCGAGGGCTCTCCTCCAGGCCCCTCTCCCCTCCCCGCCCTGAGGATGTTGAAGGAGACCCTAGCCCATCTGGGCCCTGGCAGTGGGATAGAGGGGTCTCAGGACCTCCAGACCCCCCTCTGCCTGCAGCTGTCTCTGAACCTCAGCCCCACAGGGCTCCTGGCTGGGAGATGGGAATGGCCTGAGGTGGAAGGGGGACGGGGGACAGGGGACGGGGGCTGGGGGGACGGACCGGTTTGGCCGTCTGGGGAGGGTCTGCGCCAGCCCCATGCCCTTGTGCTCTCTCCAGCTGGTGAAGGACAGGAGCAGAGTTGAAGAATATCTGAGTCAGAGCCTGCCATACTTGAAGGATGCTCAGGTCACCTTGCGAGAGGCGGCCGTGAGGTTCATTGGTGAGCCACAGCCCCTGGAGTCCCTCTTTTGGCAGCCTGGCCCTAGTCCCAGCCCTGTGGCTGCCAGAGCCCCGACTGCCCCGTGCAGGGCCTGGGCAGCCAGGGGCTCTGTGCCCCCCTATCTCACTCCTGCCCACGCTTGGCGGGCTTGGTGGCAGCCTTGATCAGTCCCGCCCCTCCTCGGGTACTATCCTTCCCTGGGGTCACCCTGCTGAGGGGGAGGAGGGTGTGCAGCCAAACAGGTAGAGCCAGGAGCTGTGCCCAGCGCTCCAGCCTGTCCAGGTCTCGCTGAATGGCAGCACAGCCTTCTGGTGCATCAGCCACACCTCTCAGTTCCCTATTATTGGCAAACTTGCTGAGGGTACGCTCTGTCCCTTCATCCAGGTAACTGGTGAGTAAATTGAACAAGACTGGGCCCAGTACTGACCCCTGGGGAACACCACTTGCTACAGGCCTCCAACTAGACTCTGCGCCGCTCATCACAACCCTCTGAGCTCTGCCATTCAGCCGGTTCTCAATCCACCTCACTGTCCACTCGTCTCACCCACACTTCCTGAGCTTACCTAGGAGGATGTTATGGGAGACAGTGTCAAAAGCCTTGCTGAAGTCAAGGCAGACAACGTCCACCGCTCTCCCCTCATCTACCCAGCCAGTCATGCCATCGTAGAAGGCTATCAGATTGGTCAAGCATGATTTCCCCTTGGTGAATCCGTGTTGACTACTCTTGATCACCACCTTTTTTTCCACATGCTTGGAGGTGACTTCCAGAATGAGCTGCTCCATCACCTTATCATGGGATGGAGGTGAGGCTGACCGGCCTGTAGTTTCCCGGGTCCTCCTTCTTGCCCTTCTTGAAGACTGGAGTGTCATTGGCTTTGCTCCAGTCCTCAGGCACCTCTCCCGTTCTCCATGACCTTTCAAAGATGATGGAGAGTGGCTTGGCAATGACATCCGCCAGCTCCCTCAGCGCTCGTGGGTGCATCCCATCAGGGCCCATGGATTTGTGGGTGTCCAGTTTGCCTAAGTGATCTCTAACCTCGACCAAAGGAAAGTCATCCTTTCTCCAGACCTTCTCTCTCACCTCCAGGCTCAGGGATTCCTGAAGGGCCAGCCTTAGGAGTAAAGACTGAAGCAAAGGCGGCATTCAGTAACTCTGCCTCCTCTGTAGCCTTCATCACCAGGGCACCCACCTCATTCAGCAGAGGGCCCACATTTTCCCTAGACTTCCATTTGCTACTGATGTAGTTGAAGAAGCCCTTCTTATTGTCCTTGACGTCCCTTGCCAGATGAAATTCCAGGTGGACCTTAGCCTTCCTCGTTGCATCCCTGCATACCTTGACAGCGTTCCCATATTCCTCCCAAGTGGTCTGTCCCTTTTTTCCACATTCCAGAGACTTCCTTCTTCCCTTTGAGATTTGGCAGAAGTTCCTTGCTCATCCATGCAGGTTTCCTGCCTCCTTTACTTGATTTCTTGCTCCTGGGGATGCACCACTCTTGAGCTTGGAGGAAGTGATGCCTGAATATTGACCAGCTTTCCTGGACCCCCCCTACCTTCTAGAACCCTAACCCATGGGATTCCTCCAAGTAGGTCCTTGAAGAGGCCAAAGTTAGCTCTCCTGAAGTCCAGGGTTGTAATCCTACTTAGTGCACTGCTTCCTCCACACGGGATCCTGAACTCCACCGTTGCAATGAGATCATGGCCCTGTGACTGCACACAGATCTCTACTTCTTCCCGTTTATTCCCCATGCTGCGTGCATTGGGGTACAGGCATTTCAGAGAGGTAGTCGAGCGTGCAGGATTCCCTGGAGGGGGGCAAGAGGATCCAGCACAGCCATACACACCCTTTGGGTGGTTGGCCTTCTGGTTCTCATCTTGGGAGGCAGCGAAGGAACATCTCTCGCTGCTCAGGTTTGGCCTGGCTTATTCCCCAGTTGGATGCAATGGCAGGAGTATTGCCATTTTGGACCTTTCCCGCTGCCTCCTTCCGTTTAAAGCCCGCCTCACCAAGTTGGGCAGCCTGCTGCCAAAGATTCCCTTGCCCCTCTTAGACAGGTGGATCCCAGCCGCCCTAACAGGTTATAGGAACATGGATGGAAATCTCACCTGCCATCCAGAGTTACGCTGTGGCATTTCTTCACTTTCTGTCACTTTCCTCGGGCCTGGTGAATCTTTTGCAGAGCCTGAAGCAAAGCCCATAGGTTTTTCCTCTTTGTAACAGTGGATGTCTGGGTTTTCACAGGTTGGTTTGTTTGGGGGGCACCACTTGTACCCTGGATTTGCCTTCATAAATGCATCCTTGTACTAGAAAAGAAAAGGAAAATTACCAGTCATGCCAGTCATGCCGTTATACTATCCACAGGGCAAGAGAGTGCGCTGCTTGTCAGAGGATTTAATACAGTAGGAGCGATAGCCTCCAGGATGGAGACGGAGGAAGAGCAAGAAGGGATGGGCAGCAGGATGGAGGCCCAGAGAGAAGAGAGGAGGCACGGCCAGCTGAGCAGGGGAGCCAGGCAGGAAAGAGGGGACAGGCTGCAGGCGAGAGAGAAAAAATAAGGCCAGGAAGGAGGACACGGAGAGAGAAAAAAAGAGAAGGAGAGGGAGCAGGAGAGAGAAATGTGGCGTAAGAACGAAATAGCAACAGGCTCTAGGACAGACAGGGAGGAATTAGAAAATACAGACAGGGAGTGAGACAGAGAAAGCAAGAGAAAGAAAAAATCGTGATGGGCTAAAGACAGAGAGGGAGGACTTGAAAAATGGGGGCAGGGAGCTGGACAGAGAGCAATGTGGAGAGACCCAAAATAGCAATTCCAAGCAAACTGCCCCATTTCTTGAGCACTCCCCAGGAGCTGCATTACCAAGAGCCTCAAGAAGTGTGCTGCTTGCAAAAGCCCTGCCCTGGGCCCAATCCTGCACCCTAATGTTGGTGATGAGCATCACCTTGCAGAGTGGCCAGGACTGGGGAAAAAAAGCCCAGCTAGGGGGGAAAAAGTCAACCAGCTGTTTCTTTCATAGAATCATAGAATCATAGAATTGTTCTGGTTGGAAGAGACCTCCAAGATCATTGGGTCCGACCATTAACCTATCACTACCAAGTCCCCCACTAAATCATATCCCCTAGCGCCACATCTAAACGTCTTTTGAATACCTCCAGGGATGGGGACTCCACCACCTCCCTGGGCAGCCTGTTCCAATGCCCGACAACCCTTTCGGTGAGGAAATTTTTACGAATGTCCAATCTAAACCTCCCCTGGCGCAACTTGAGGCCATTTCCTCTTGTTCTGTTGTCTGTTACTAGGGACAAGAGTCCGACCCCCATCTCTCTACAACCTCCTTTCAGGTAGTTGTAGAGAGCAAGAAGGTCTCCCCTCAGCCTCCTTTTCTCCAGACTAAACAGCCCCAGTTCCCTCAGCCGCTCCTCAGAAGACTTGTGTTCCAGAGCCTTCACCAGCCTCGTTGCCCTTCTTTGGACATGCTCCAGCACTTCTATGTCTTTCTTGCAGTGAGGGGCCCAAAACTGAACACACTACTCGAGGTGCGGCCTCACCAGGGCCGAGTACAGGGGGAGTCAACCAACACCCCCAGGTCCTTTTCCACCGGGCAGCTTTCCAGCCACTCCCCCCCAAGCCTGTAGCGTTGCCTGGGGTGGTTGTGACCCAAGTGCAGGACCCGGCACTTGGCCTTGTTGAACCTCATACAATTGGCCTCGGCCCATCGATCCAGCCTGTCCAGGTCCCGCTGTAGTGCCTGCCTGCCCTCCAGCAGATCAACACTCCCTCCCAATTTGGTGTCATCTGCAAACTTACTGAGGGTGCACTCGATCCCCTCGTCCAGATCATTGATAAAGATATTGAACAGAACTGGCCCCAATACTGAGCTCTGGGGAACACCACTTGTGACTGGCCGCCAACCGGATTTAACTCCATTCACCACAACTCTTTGGGCCCGGCCATCCAGCCACTTTCCTACCCAGCACAGAGTATGCCCATCCAAGCCATGGGTAGCCAGTTTCTCCATGAGGATCCTGTGGGAGACGGTGTCAAAGGCTTTACTAAAGTCCAGGTACACAATGTCCACAGCCTTTCCCTCATCCACTAAGCGGGTCACCATGTCGTAGAAGGAGATCAGGTTGGTCAGGCAGGACCTGCCTTTCATAAACCCATGCTGACTGGGCCCCATCACCCGGTTGTCCCGTATGTGCCGCGTGATGGCACTCAAGATGATCTGCTCCATAACCTTCCCGGGCACCAAGGTCAGGCTGACAGGCCTGTAGTTCCCCAGATCCTCCTTCTGGCCCTTCTTGTAGATGGGCATCACATTTGCCAGCCTCCAGTCAACTGGGACCTCCCCGGTTAGCCAGGACTGCTGGTAAATGATGGAGAGTGGCTTGGTGAGCACTTCTGCCAGCTCTTTCAGCACCCTTGGGTGGATCCCATCCGGCCCCATAGACTTGTGCGTGTCTAGGTGGCGTAGCAGGTCACTGACCATTTCCCCTTGGACTACAGGGTCTTCATTCTGCTCCCCATCCCTGTCTTCCTGCTCAGGGGGCTGGGTGCCCAGAGAGCAACTTCCCTTGCTGTTGAAGACTGAGGCAAAGAAGGCATTTAGCACCTCAGCCTTTTCCTCGTCCCTTGACACTAAGTTTCCCTCCGCATCCAATAGAGGAGGGAGATTCTCCTTAGCCCCCTTTTTATTGTTAATGTATTTGTAGAAGGACTTTTTGTTGTCTTTTACGGCAGTAGCCAGACTAAGTTCTAGTTGGGCTTTGGCCCTTCTAATTTTCTCCCTACATAACCTCACAACATCCTTGTAGTCCTCCTGAGTTGCCTGCCCCTTCCTCCAAAGGTTGTAGACTCTCCTTTTTTTCCTAAGTTCCAGCCGGAGCTCTCTGCTCAGCCAGGCCGGTCTTCTTCCCCGCCGGCTCATCTTTCGGTTCATGGGGACGGCCTGCTCCTGCGCCTTTAAGATTTCCCTTTTGAAGAATGTCCAGCCTTCCTGGACGCCTCTGCCCTTCAGGACTGCCTCCCAAGGGACTCTGCCAACCAGACTCCTAAACAGGCCAAAGTCTGCCCTCCGGAAGTCCAAGGTGGCAGTTCTGGTGACCCTCCTCTTTACTTCTCTGAGAATCGAAAACTCTATCATTTTGTCACTGTGCCCAAGACAGCCTCCGACTGTCCCATCACCCACAAGACCTTCTCTGTTCACAAACAACAGGCCAGTGGGGCACCTTCCCTCGTGGGCTCCCTCACCAGCTGCATGAGGAAGTTATCTTCCACACACTCCTGGAACCTCCTGGACTGTTTCCTCTCTGCTGCATTGTATTTCCAGCAGCCATCTGGCAAGTTGAAGTCCCCCATGAGAACAAGGGCCAGCGATTGTGAGGCTTCTCCCAGCTGCCTGTAGAATACTTCAACTGCCTCCTCGTCCTGATTGGGTGGTCTATAACAGACTCCCAACACAATGTCTGCCTTGGTGGCCTTCCCCCTGATTCTTACCCATAGGCACTCAACCCTCGCGTCCCCGTCCTCGAGCTCAAGGCAGTCCAGACTCTCCCTAACATAGAGGGCTACCCCACCGCCTCTCCTTCCTTGCCTATCCCTTCTAAGGAGTTTATAGCCGTCCATCGCGGCACTCCAGCTATGTGTGTCATCCCACCATGTTTCCGTGATGGCAACTATATCATAGTTTTCCCCTTTCACAACAGCCTCAAGCTCCTCCTGTTTGTTGCCCATGCTCCGTGCATTCGTGTAGATGCACCTCAGCTGGGCTAATGATCCTGTCGCCTTTGTGGTGGGAGAAGCCCTACTCCCTACATGTCCCATCTCAGGTATTTCCGTGATTCCTAGCTGATCAATGACCCCTGTGTCCCTGCTGCCGCACGGGTCTCTCTATCCTACCTCATCTGAGACGGCTGACCAAAGGGCCTCGCTGGCATGCCATCCCTCATTCATTGGCATGCCACCCCCAGGCTTCTCTCTAGCAAGCCTAGTTTTATCCCCTTCCCCCTTCAAATCTAGTTTAAAGCCCTTTCAGTGAGCCCTGCTAACTCCTGTGCTAGGACCCTTTTCTCCCTTTGGGACAGGTGCACCCCGTCTGCCGCCAGCAGGCCTGGTGCCATGTAAACCAACCTATGGTCGAAGAACCCGAAGTCCTGCCGGTGACACCAGGCTCGGAGCCAGGTGTTGATCTGCTGGCTCCTCCAGTTTCTTCCCCCATCCTTCCCCAGAACTGGAGGGATAGAGGAGAACACTACCTGTGCTCCTGATCCCTTAACCAGTCGCCCCAAGGCCCTGAAGACCCTCTTGATTGCCCCGGGACTTCTTTTTGCCACCTCGTCGCTGCCTACCTGGAAGATCAACAGGGGATAGTAGTCTGAGGGCCTTACTAGGGTGGGAAGCTGCTTCTTCACATCCTTGACCCGGGCCCCGGGGAGACAGCAGACTTCCCTAAGCAGTGGGTCCGGTCTGCATATGGGCCCTTCTGTTCCTTTCAGAAGGGAGTCACCTATGACAACGACCCGTCTCTTGTTTTCCTTTGTGGGGGCAGTTTTGATGCAGGCCCTAGGCTGACTAGTCCTCGGCGGCACCTCCAGGCTGGCTGAACCATCAGCCTTGTTGTTGTTTAGTTCCAGTGGCAGGGCCTCGTACCTATTGTGCAAGGGCACCTGCGGAGGTGGGGTAGGCGCTGAGGAAACACGCCTGCCTCGCCAGGGAGGCACTAGTTGCCATTGTCCCCTGTCCCCTATGTCCCTGCGTTCAGCCGTGCAGGGAGAGGATCAGGAGTCCCCCGCGACAGGCACCTTGGCTGCCTGTTGTGCCTGTCTCAGGGAGGGCAGGGTGCGAGTCCAGTCCTCGATCTCCATCTCGCACTCCCTGATACTCCCCAACATGCTCACCTCCTGCCGCAGCTCTGTCACCAGGCGGAGGAGTTCCTCTACCTGGGCACACCTCCCACAGGCGTGCTCGCTGCCGCTGTCGCCCAGTACTGGCATCAGAGTAAGGCACACCCTGCAGCCTGACACCTGGGCGGCAGCGTGTTCCCACCGCAGCTCCGTCTGGGAAGCTGCGTCAGTCGTGGCGGGTGCAAGGCTTAGAGCGGCCACGGCTTTCTGCTGGCTGGACACCATTGCTCCCTCGTCGAGCTGGCGGAGCTTCAGCGTCCTCCCTGCACGCCCTTCCTGTGCGAACGGCTGCGCAAACTGCTGTGCCGCGCCCTTCCTGCTGTGCCGTGCCCTGTTTGCCCGCCCTGTTCGTCGCCGCCCTCCCCCCCCGGAAGGGGCTTTCCACCCCTGGCTGAAAGCAGCTTTGCCCGACCCCGGCGCCTGGGAGGGAGGCCGAGCCCCACGGAGGTAGCCCGCTGACAGCCCACCGCCGCCAGGAGGGACTCGGTCAGGTACCGGTCACGACCAATGGACGGGGAAGACGCGAGGGCTGCGCGACCCCTCTGCCGCCCCGTCCCGGTAGAGCTGGATGACGGGGACGAACCGGCTTCTGCTGGAATGTCAGCGGATTGACAAGAGGCCCGCCCCGGAGAGCAGGGGCACGGAGCTGGCGGGGCTCCCGCCCGCCGGGGGCTCAAGTGAAAAAAGAAGGGGAAAACAAAAAAAAGGGGGGCAAAGAAAACAAACAAGCAAAGAAAGAAGCAAACAAACGCACAGGGAAAGACACGACAATAAAACGGAAACGGGGTGCGGGTGGGGTGTGCGTGTGTTTCTTTACACAGAGCTGGACGGGACGGGGGACGGTGGGCGGGTGGGCGTTTTGCGCAATATCTAACATGATTAATAGATTATCGGCAATTAATAGATTAAGACTTAGTATTAATAACTACCAAATTAATAACTAGCCCTATGTTAAAAATTAATAAGCTGGGCAGGGAGGATGATTAATATCTTCTTAATGACATCTTAATTAAGAAGCCATAAAAGGTAATGCAATTAACGAGAGAATTAATCGACTAAAATAAAAAATAAATCTGGTATTTACATAAATCTATTGCGATAATGTTTATCTAGTAAATATTTGTATTCATAAACTAGAATTTAATTATGTCAATGAAGCCAATGCATTAAATTATAGGACGTCTGATGAATCGATTTAGAGGAACGAGTTAAATTAATAGTTAATAAATTAGGCGTTATGATAAATTAATAACTAATAAAAATGGATAATAACTTTGTAAATGAATAGTCATAAATTTTAATATTAAAAATCAATGTTTAAATTATTAATTAAATGATGACAGGATGCATTAGGAATTAAATTAGAGCCATAAACTTTTTTATTGAATAATAATATTATAAATATAATAAATATTGATTATTAATAATGCATCAATGAGCATCAGTAATCAATTATCAATAAATTGATGATGTGCAACAGATTAATAATTATGAATAAATTAATAATTTTGTGATAAGTCAATGATTACCAATAATAATACATTAATAGTGAATTGACAATTAGCGATAAATTGAGAATTAATAATCCGGGCAAGGAGGCCAGGTCTATCCCAGAGACTGGGCAGGGAGGCCAGGTCTAGTCTATGATTAATTAAAGCGTATTTGTAAATTACTGTCATTAATGATGACTTATTAATTCATCACTAAATAATAAATTATCGATAATGAATAATAATCTAATAGTAAGGAATTTTACTCATTTCTTTATAGGATTACTCTATCCAATAACATATATAGAACACATCAGGCCATTAATAACATAATTAATACAATATTAAAAATCAATATTTAGCTATTTACAGATATTTTTAATATAGTTCTAGAAATCCAAAAATTTTTTAATCAAAACGGAATAAGAATTGTTCATCTAAATAAACAGATTGAGATATAAAGTAAAAACTTATATTAATAAAATATGAATTGAATTATTAACTTATGATACGGCACATTACGAGTTAAATTGTATTAGTAAATGCTTTTCATCTAAAACCAGTATTTAATAATGCCTCGATAAGCATCAATAATAATTATAAATTAATAATGTGTGGCAGATTAATAATTACTGATAAATCAATAATAATTTTGTAATAAATTAATGACTAATAATACATGAATAATGTATTCCCCAGGGGAATGAGAAAAAAAGGGAAATGGGGGGAAAAAGGGGGGGGGGAACGAGCAAGAGCCGGACCGCTGCATCGCCTGACGAGGGGCTGCCTGCTGCCGCCCCCCCCTCCCCCCATGGCCACGTGCCTCGGGGGGGAAGGCAGTGGCCCCGGAGGCCCCGCCTGGGAGGAGAAGGGAGCGCCTGCCTGAGGCCAGGGGCGCACCCGCACGCACCGGCCCACGCCTTCCCCACTGCAGGGCGGAGGGAGGGAGGGAGGGGAAAGGCCGGGGGCGCGCCTGCGCGCAGGGGCCCGAGCCCCTTTCCGGCAATGGGGCCCTGGCCGGACAGCCCGGGGTGCCAACACCTGCTGCCTTGATGGCGCCGACCGCTGCCCGCAGCCCAGAGTGACAAAAGCTGGTGTCAACGGCTGATTCTCAAGAGAGCGCAGCCAGGGAGCTGCTTTGCTACGTACGAAACCCTGACCCACAATCGGGTCCTCTGCGAATGAGTTAGCACCAGCTGCCCCACGATCGTGCGGTATGCCATGGGGAAGAGGCGGTGCCGTGTCTGGCCACCCCTCCGGGCCTGACCACATCTGGCGCCCTGCACCGGGCCCACCCTGCACAGGCCGGGCGGCCAGCTAGCGCGAGCCCACCGAGGTGCCGGCGGCGCTGTGCTATCGCTACGTCTAGGTGGGATTCTGACTTAGAGGCGTTCAGTCAGGAGCCTGCACAGGGGAGCCTCACCCCACTGGCTCCTCAGCCAAGCGCACGCAACAGGGCTCTGAACCTGCGGTTCCTCTCGTACTGAGCAGGATTACTAGTGCAACAACACAGCATCAGTAGGGGAAAGCTAACCTGTCTCACAATGGCCTAAACCCAGCTCATGTTCCCTGTTACTGGGTGAACAATGCTTGGGGAATTCTGCTTCACAATGATAGGAAGAGCCGACATCGAAGGATCGAAAAGCAGCATTGCTATCAACGCTTGCCCATCACAAGCCAGTTATCCCTGTGGTAACTATTCTGACATCGCCTGCTTAAAACCCAAAAAGCCAGAAGGATTGTGAGGCCCCGCTTTCACAGTCTGTATTTGTACTGAAAATCAAGATCAAGCGAGCTTTTGCCCTTCTGCTCCGTTTCCGTCCTCCCTGAGCTCACCTTAGGACACCTGCGTTACGCTTTGACAGGTGTACCGCCCCAGTCAAACTCCCCACCTGCTGCTGTCCCTGGAGCAGGTTGTGTGCCCAGTGTGCACCGGGCACTTGGCACCAGAAGCGAGAGTCCCCCTCGGGGCTCGCCCCCCCGCCTCACCGGGTAAGTGAAAAAACGATCACAGTAGTGGTATTCCACCGACGGCCGGGACGCCGGCAGGCAGGTTGCCCTGCACCGCCGAGCGCATGCCCGGCCTCCCACTTATTCTACACCTCTCGTGTCTCTTCACAGCGCCAGACAAGAGGCAAGCTCAGCAGGGTCCTCTTTCTCCGCTGATTCCGCCAAGCCCGGTCCCTTGGCTGTGGTTTCGCCGGATAGTGGGTAGGGACGGGGAATCTCCTTCATCCATTCATGCGTGTCACTAATTGGATAACGAGGCATTTGGCTATTTAGCGAACAGATATAAAATTAGACATGTTCCTTTTCTGGATTAAGTAGAGGTGGCCCGTCCACCTTACACAAGTCCAGGAATTGGCGTCTTTTGGCAGGCGCATGACGCGTCATGTGACCGAGCCCAGTTGTTTTCCCTACATACTAGCCCTTCCCAGCCTTGGTGAAATACCACTGCTCTGTTTGTTTGCCGGGCTCCCACCATAAGAAGTCAGTTTATTTACAATCGCGCATACATACATGATCCAATAATTACTAGGTTCTTATAAGCATCCTTGATTGGCTAGCAAATATACGAACAGTGTCCACAGAAGTCAATAACACTCGCCTCGACAAACTGCGAGCTACCTTCTCTCGGCGGGACGTAGAGAGTCCGAGTTCTGGTAGCAATTCATAATTCCCACGGTACCATTTCCCACGTGCTCCCTCCTAGGGGGAAATCCCATAAATTTGATGGTATTGGCATTGGTCAGTTCTTGTACTTGATCTTTACGATGCTGATACTGCTTAGCTTTCTCTGCTGCTGCATCGGCCAAGGATGTTGTTTTACTTTCATATCTCACTGTAACATCCACCACAAAGGCTTGGTCTCCCTTAACAAATACCAACTCAGGCTTAGACAATTCGAGATGTTTATCTTCTAACTGCGGCTCTTGGAATACTACCCATTCCTTTTTCCTGGCTTCATTTGCCAATAGTTCACATACTTGATTGTGTCTTTTTATTCTCGCATCTTGCACCGCGGGGCAGTACCCAATAACGTGAGCGGTGGACTCGTTTTCCGCAAGACAATGCCGACAGGACTTTATTTGAGTTTCCTGTCTACCCCGTGCTAGAAATTCCCTTGTGGGGTAGACATTAGCTTGTAGGTGTAATGCTGTTATCAGGTGCCTGTGAGGAATGCCCCGATAATGTTCAAGCCACTTATTACTGATCTTCTCAAAGTTGGAACTCCCACGGCCCTGGGACACAAGCTTGGTCCAATTGATGAATGCTTGTTTTCTCCAGTCACAGGGCTTCGGAAAGATGACTTTAGGAGCAGGTATCTCCCATTCCGAACCTGGTTCCTCCTCGCCTGGTTCCTCAGGTATCACCATGACCGCTCTCGGATCCCAAATCAATGGTATTTTATCCTTCTCGCCGCCCGCTGCAACCCACAACCTTTCAAACTCTTTCTCAGTTCCCTCGTCTCGTGCAATTGTTCTTATTGTTTCATCCGAAGACTCTGCAATCCTGTGCAGTCTTTGGGCCGGCACACTGGGGACCAGTCCAGAGAGTCGAGTAATACCCAAACCTCCATCCCGAGTGCTGGAATATAGGATGGCATCACGCACACTTGCCCGAAGATGTAACCATTCCTTGACTGCTGTTCTTATTGCCAAGTCAAGGGTTTCCGAGGTACGTGGCCTTTACGTCGGCCTGGTCTGCAAGGTAGGTCAAGTGTGGAACCGTATCCCCTTTCAAGATGTCGACCTTCTGAAACGGCTTCAATGAGGCCTTCCCAATCCGATGTAACCATTCTTTCAATTTCTCCAGAAGTTCTGGCTTTGATATCCCAACCCAGGGGTCGATACGAATGCCCAAGTACTTTTCAGAACTACCAGGTTCAGTCATATTCAGGGGAGTGCCGTTAATCGTCCATGATGGACAGTCATTGATCATATATGAGTCCTTTGTAGGCTGGATGTAAAAGCCGTGGCACTTCTCGCCTTGTGTCTTGAGGCCAGTTAGTTCACAAAATACCTCCAAGATCTCAATATTCCTCTGCATTCCATCCCATGAACCACTCAGCAGTACCAAGTCGTCTGCAAAGGCCATACTTGTTATATTTTTCAAACCATGCTGGAACCCACTTCCTTCCTCTTCCAACTTTGCACAGCAGGGGGTCCACAGATAAGTTACACAGAATCGGAGACATTGGATCACCAATCCCAATCCCAATGGGATGCGACTGTTCATTCTTCAGGTCAATATGGGTGCTAATATTCTAGCACAAGTTCGTAATCAGGGCGATAATATGATTGTCCACGCCCTTTTGCTTTAGAGCCATAATAATGTGAGAATGACTCACGGTGCCAAAGGCTTTGGCTAAATCAACAAAGACCACTCCCAGGGGTCCTTGTTCCCTTTTTGCATTCCAAATGCAAAATGTAACAATTTCAGATTTTCCGCACATCCTGATGACCTTATAAAGCCCCTTTGGCGTGGATTAGCGGGACGTGCCTTAGTCAGCCTCGCTATTAGAATCCTTGAAAACAACCTCAAAATGGTTGATCCCATGGTAATTGGTCGCCAGTTATTGATGTCATTTTGGCGTTCTGGTAGAGCCGATTTTGATATTAACACAGTCCGACAATCTTTCACCATGTCCCGTATAGTTCCAGCTACCAACCACAGATTGTACAGTTCCATAAGCTGGGTGTGCTGGGGATCTATTTGAGTAAGATCCCTCACACTCAACCCATCGGGTCCTGGTGCCGCGTTCTTGCTCGTCTCTTGGATGTTTTTAGAGATTTCTTTCACTGTAATCATGGCTTCGAACGCCGAGTTGTGGGCTTGCCCGGTGGTTCTGAAGGCCCCAAGGCCCTTGAATGTTCCTGGCGATTCCCATCTCCACTTGAACACCTTGTGCACCTTGTCCAGTGGGATACCGCACCTTGGGGATTCTACATCCTCCAGGATAATACCGGCAAGTTTCCCTCTATCCAGGTAAAACAGCCGCTGGAACCACAGAAATTGCCCCCCTTTCACAGCGCTCTTCTTCATCCACTCCTTTGGTGGTTCCGAAGGATGAGCCCTGCGGGCCACTGGTTGCTTCCGACCCTGGCTCGCTTTCAACTCGGTGGACTTCATAAACAGGCATGAATAGCAGTCCTCGGTTGCCTAATCAATCAATGTTGATGGACGTTCTTTCCCTTCGATCACCTTCTCAAAAATACCCTGAAGAATGGGCAGCTTTTCAAATGTCAACCACTCAGAAATCACCCTTCGATAGTGGGATTTCAGTCCCCCTTCTGGACGTGACCCAGTGTCAGCTAGATGGTCCCCTTCTTTTTCAAGATGTTTTCTCCATTCTTGATCTTTTTCCCTTCTTTTCACAGGACTTTTATGCAGCCCTGTCCCGATCCAATATCGGGGAGGTTTCGTTACGATCCCAGGGACGAGATTAAGACACCAAAACCGGTCAGATATCGTACAACCTTTTGATTTTATTTGTAACAAACAGGGGAGAAAAGCGGGGAAGAGGAGAGGGATAGAGGGGAAAAGTTAGAGAGAGAGAGTTGGAGAAAGGGAGGGAAAAATAGCTACCACCACTCCGAGTCCAACGATGTTCTCCTGACTCCGTCTGAGGTCCTTAATCGCCGTAAGCTTCGTCAGGGCCGGGGTCCGGGAGAGGCACACGGACGGCAGGAGGCAGGGAGGGGAAAGAAAAACCGTGCACCAGAGCGCCCACGTGCTTCCTTTTATAGGGGCTCCCCCTCCTGCGCATGCGCAGACCGCGACCGCGTACGTGCCACTCCTGCCAGGCGCGCTGTCCCCTTAAAGCCGCCTCCTGTTTCGCGCCGTTTTCTTCTCTTTTCGCGCCTCTGGCCGCCGGGGGCAAGGGAGGGGGGCGTAGCCGGGATGGCAATGTCGAGACAAACCACGTCCATTATCGGTCCTCGTCGAGATAAGCCACATCCATTATCGGTCCTCGTCAAGATAAGCCACACCCATTATCAGTCCTCGTCAAGATAAGCCACACCCATTATCGGTCCTCTACACCACCCCGTGGCTCGACATTGCAGCGTGGTGGCAGGAGAGAGAGACAGAGAAAGAGAAAGAAGGAAAACGCAGAGAGGAGAGAAAATTGGGGACAGGGGTAGAGGGAAATTGTGGGAAGGGGAAAGAAAGGGGAACAATATGGGTTCGGGTAGAAAAGTGTTTTAACGGGGGTTAAACAAAGATGTTACTCAATGCAAGCTCGTTCTCGAACAACTTTAACAACATTTAACTTCACAGAACAAACTTGGAAAATTAAGTTAACAAGAGGGTTTCAAACATAGAACAACTGGTGAGTATGAGAGGGTTCAAATAATAGCCACTGCTGTTGGCTGTGGCTGGTGAATGGCACGGATCTCTTTTATGCCGTCAGATGAGGTAGTAGGAATAAAGCGCATATTAGATACAACATGTCGGATTAGTTGAACAAAGCAAGGGATCACACAAGGTAAAAACATTAAAGCAGCAACCATGAACATTAAGTACAATAACAACTGCTTTACCCACGGCGCCCCTGGTAACCAAGACCACAAGTCGCCGCTCCAACTGTTCCAGGTTTGGACGGGGACGTGGGCTATTCTTCGGATGTCTTGGGTTAGCTGGAGAACCACTTCTCCCACGTCATCTATTTCCAGACAACAGTTGGAGATGTTCAGTTTTCCACACACCCCTCCCTCCTCAGCTAACAAATAATCTAAAACCATGCGGTGTTGAAGGATTGCCGTGCGCATCTGTTGGGACTGCCGGGTCAAGAGGTCTATTGCATCAGCAGTTTTGTTAGTGATAATTTCTAGGGCTGCTTGTAACCTGATTATCCGATTTAAATTATAAATTGGTTCTCTTGCCCCTGATATTGGCTCATTGGGATTCCAAGTTGCAGGTCCGTAATATTGGATTATTCGTTCAGGGGGCCATTCATTGTCCCCCCATTTTTGTGTCCCACCCAAATCTACCTTAATTGATCGCGTCTTACGGGCAATACCTCTGTCCCCCAGGTTATCGTATAGTCTTATTCCCAACCGAGGTCCACCTATCTCTGGTAAGAGGAAAAATAGAGGTCTGATAATTCCTATATAGCAAACTCCCGACCACCCCGCGGGTAAAGATTTGTATGCAGTATGCCCACAGATCCAATAATGCCCCTTTTTTGCTCTGACGCCCTGAGCAAATGGTCCATTGGCTCTTTTTGGAAATTGAAAGTAAGTTGTGCCCCTGTCACCTAGGGGGCTGAAAAATGAGGTTGGGCGATCATTTATGCGGCCAGTGCAATACCAAGCGCCAGAGTTGCCTTTCCATTCGCAAGTTTGTTCATAAGGGTGATGATCGGATCGTGGGATACTTAAGGTTTCATTTCTGTTTGACCAATACCCCTCAAATCCCCGACTGCGCCCGGTTTCGTCGAGCCACATCCATGCGTAAACATCCCTGTGTTTATTGATTACCTTACGAGTGAGTGTCCACCGGCATTTACTTTCCCCCACTTCGATCCCTCTCTCCTGAGTGCGGTTCAGACAATATTCCCCCACATTTGGAAAATGAATTGGCCATGTCTCACTATCGTCCCATGTGTCGTTTGCGGTTTCACTATAGTTGCTCATGATCTGGTCCGGGGTGAGGGGCGTGGATGTCCATGGCCAACTTGACAATCCCAGAGGTCCTCCGCAAACCCAGCAACGGCTTAAATTGAAGGCTCGACTTACTGCTTTCGCCAATAACACAAATTCGTTGTTCTCGAAGGGGTTGTATGGGTTGAGGGTAGGTAAAGGGAGTGGTTGTTCGTCGCTTTCATGGAGACATCCCTGGGTTAAGATGATCCAAAGTAGCAGGTACGTCGTGGTCATATCGCTGCCCCTTAACACAGAAGGAAGAGAAAAAAAAAAAAAAAAAAAGAAAAAAAAAAAAACCACCAACCTCGCTTCTCAGGTTAGAAGGAGGGGATAATCCATTTTGTGTGAATTTTATGGGTTTTCCCACTGGCATCTTTTGCTTTCCAAGTGTACTTGTTTAGCGGGGTGTCTAGTACGAGCGGTACGGCTCCCACGGTGGGAAGCTCGACCAGAACAGGCTGGCCAGGGGAATGGGATGGGACATCGGAGGGATCGGGGCCTTGGGAGGTAGATATGATGGTTGGGGCTTGTGGGCAGAATGCTGCAATTTTTGGGCACCCATTCATGCCCCAGCGACTATTGACGCTGGTCACTGCCTCCCCCACCCGCTCAGCCCATCCCGGCTTGTGTGGTTTTAAGAAGCGTTTGAGCAGCCCGTTCGTCCGCTCTACAATCCCGTTCGCTTGTGGGTAGTATGGGGTGTGGAACACCCACGAAATTCCTTCCCGAGCCGCCCACTCCTGGACTATTTTGGCAGTGAAATGTGAGCCGTTATCCGACTGAATGGCCTGTGGTTTGGGAAAGGTCCCGAACCACTCTTTGAGGGCCTTCACTGTGTTTTCCCCGGTCGCCTTTGCACAGGCCCGGGCCTGTGCAAGCCCGGAGACTATTTCAACCCCCACCAGCACGTAACACTTCCCTGCGGACTTTCGGAAGGGCCCAATGTAGTCGACCTGCCAGGCTTCCCACAAGCCTTTCCCTTCCCTGAGGTGCAGGGGCTCGTTTTCCAGGGGGTGCCTGTCCAAATGGACGCGGCATTGTTCACAAGAGGATATGCAGGTTTTGCACTCCTCTCTGGTGACCGGCCATCCCCGAGCTTGTGCCTCACGGAACAAGTCGTTGATCCCCGAGTGCCTCCTCTTTACGTGTAGCCACTCTAGGAGGTACTCCCGGTTCTCTTGCACTTGGGTGCTTTGTAGCGGAGCTAACCGGGCCAACTCATCTGCCTCAGCATTCCACTGACCCGCCGGGGTATCAGTTTGTTGATGGGAAGCCACCCACGCCACCGCGAATGTCCCCCGTTTCGCAATTGCAAGGATATCTTGCCACCTTTCCTTTTGCCAAATTGGTATTCTATTGACTTCCCAGCCATTCTGCTCCCAAAATGGAAGCCATTCCGTACAGCCTTTAAATACTGCATAGGAGTCTGTATAAATGTGTACAGGGGAAGTAGTCTGGCTTTCACGTTGGAACACGCTCCACACAGCAACCAGCTCTCCCACCTGTGCACTTCCCTCTCCCTCTGTGATGATCTGCTCCTTAGTTTCTACTTGAAGGGCCACCGCCCTGTATTTCCAAGCTTTCCCTTCCCGCTTTGAGGAAGCGTCAGTGAACCATGCGTTTAAGATCTGCTCCGAAAATGGGGGAGCTACTTGAATTACAGGGGAAAGTTGGGGGGTCTCCTTATTCATGTCTGCCTCATCTTGTATATTTAATATTTTAGCAGCCCCTTCCGTCACAGAAAAGATCTCGCAATAGTGCTCAATTTGAGCGTACCACTTCCTTACGGAGGCTCGCTGAGCCACCCCGTCAGGGGGCGGGGTCCCTGCCAGGACCGCTTTGGTCACCTTGAACGGACCCCGAAGAACTATAGGATGTTTTCGAATAGTTCGTTCGGCCTCCCTTAAAGCTAAGCTGACTACGAACAGCCCCTTCTCCCAGGCAGTGTACCGCTTTTCCGCATCTTTGAAACTGCGCGAATAAAATCCGATGGGCCGGGTAGGTCCCTCGGGCCCCTTTTGCCACAGATGGATGGAGAGCCCGGTCCGGGCAAATCCCCACTCGATTTGAATAGGATCAGTGGGATGGATTGGCCCCAAGGCTTGATAGGCATTCGCCTCAAAAACCAGCAGTCGTAAGGCTTCATCATGGACCGGGGTCCACTCCCAGTGAGCTCTTTTCCTGAGTAAATCATATAATGGCCTGGCGATAATGGAAAAGTCAGGGATGTATTTTCTCCAAAAGACGAGCAGGCCCAGAGCGTGTTGCAAGTCCCTTTTGGACCCTGGCATTTTGATGGTGTCCAACGAGGACAGGGTATCTGGGGGAATGCAGGTCATCCCCCCCCTCCACCAAATTCCTAAAAACTTTACCTCGCTGGAGGGAGTCTGGACCTTTTCGGGTGGAATCGTCAGCCCTATTCGTTCCAAATGAGCGATAATATCGCGTTGCGTTTTTTCAACGTTCTCTACCTGGCTCCCTCCCACAAGCACATCATCTATATATTGGTAAATTTTGACCCCCACTTGTATGGGAACAGCCTCAAGTTCTTGGGCCAGCGCATGGTGGGCTAGTGTGGGGGAATGCTTATATCCCTGAGGCAGTCGAGTGAACGTATATTGTTGTCCCTCCCACGTGAAGGCAAAGCGCTCTTGGTCCTCGGGCTGCAGCGGGACCATAAAAAACATGTCTTTGACATCGATGGTTGCCATTACCGGGTGGGACTGTTCCTGAATAGTTGCAATTAATTCGGCGATATTTGGCACGGCAGCTGTTAGTGGGCCCGTATTGCTATTTAGGCGCCGATAGTCTACGGTTAGTCTCCACTTACCATTTGGTTTTCTTACTGGCCATACAGGAGAGTTGAAGGGAGACTGTGCCGGAATTACGACTCCCTGCCTTTTCAGGTCCTCCAACACTGGGGTGATACCCTCTCTCGCTCCCAGGGGCAATGGGTAGGGCTTCACATTAGTCAGCCGGGAAGGGGGAAGGGGAGGCGCCGCTTGTAGCAGGCGCACTGCTGCACCGAAATTCCCGGTTAGTCTTCTAACCTGAGGAACACCGAAAGACCACGAATTCCCCTGGGTATCCCGCCACTGTTTCCCCTTCAAGACATCTATACCTAGAAGGTTCATTTGAAAAGGCCCCACAGCCGCCATAGTATCCACCGGACTCTCTTCCCCTGGTAGCCATAATGTCACCGAGGTCATAGGCACAGATTGGGTTTTCCCCAGGGCATTTAATACTACCAGGTGTTTAGATGGGACTGGGATGCCACACCGTTCCGCCTCGTTTTGCTTTATAGCTGTAATTTGGGCCCCTGTGTCAATTAGAAAAGTCACAGGCCTCTTTTTCGGCCCCACCGCCACGGTAATTAATAAATCTCCCTTATTATTGCAGGTGAGTTGTCTAATAAACATCCACCCTCCGCCTCCTCCCTCACCCTGAGGGGGCGGAGGATTTAGTTTCCCGCCGGTATCTCATACTTCAGTTCCTCCCTCATGTTTAACACTGGCGCGGAAGGTGGGTTCGGTTGGGGCGGGGGTCCCTGCCCAGACCACCTCTGTACCAGGAGCTCTAGCTTTTTTGTCGAGAGCCCGTCCATTAAGTCTCGGGGCACTCCCTTTTGCAACCCCTCTTGCCACAGCCCCTGTTGGGTCAGGGGTCTTTCCTTTTTGGTTAACTCGGGGCTTCTCCCAGAAAACACCAGCGATTTATTTGCCGGCTCCACCGCCCGCACGGCCCTAGCTTCTACTTTTTGATAAGTCCGACCTATGGGCCCATATTTTCTCCCGTAGTTTATTAATTCCTGGGCTATCTCTCCCCAGGTCCACACCTTTTTCCCCCACCGCCGCTGCTCAGGAGTTACCATCCCCTCTAGGGCAGCCGCAATTCGTTCTTCACGAGGCACATTTTGAATCCTCCCCTGCAATTGGATTCCCATGGGTTTCAGGGAGTCAGGGAGTCCCCGTATCAAGGGAGTCATTCGCTCAGGGTCTACTGGCAACAGCATCGGGGAGCTAAGGCTTGGCTTGAGCTCCCGATCATACATCATTTGTAGGCAAGCCGCCTTCTGCACACTTTCCAGCAACTGATCAACCGAGCCCGTTATAGCTAGGGGATCCCCTCTTTCTAATGGGTTCAACCCCCCTGCCCAATATGCAGCCCTCTGGGTCAGAGACCATGGAGCTCGGCGATCGCCCGTTGTAAGGAAGACGCCGGGGCCCCAATATCCCTCTGCCTCCTTTTCCGATAGCATGATCCCGTCCCCTCCCGACAGAGATACCCTCCACACATATTCGGTTTCGGACTCTCTTGCCATCCTAGCAAAATCTTTTCGCAGTTTAGCCAATTCGGTGGCAGTAAAGGGAATTTCTTTCGTGACAACTTGGGGGCGGTCATCGCTGTTATCCTCATATATATATTCTGTTTTGACCAGTGGGCACATATGGGGGGGGTCATCTGCGGCCTCTTTTAGTCTTTTTAAATCCCTCTGAGGGTAAATTTGGCGTACCCCTTTTCCCTCCAGCAACACCTCTGTCTCAGCGAGGGTGTCTGCTTCCTTCAGAAGCTGAATTCTCAGCTCCTCTTTCAACATTAGATTTTGGCGCTTCTCTTCCTCCAGCGCCCGCCTGGTCTCCTGTAATTGTTCTTGCAGCGGCATTATCGCCGCCTGCAGCGAGGCGACCACAGCCTCCGCCTGACAAGGCGCCCGCTTCCTGTCCTCCACCGCAGCCGCCAAGCACGCTCCTAGCACAGCACAAACAATAGCTTTTCCTTTTCCCTTCTTAACCCTAGCTTCTTTATGCAAGACCACCATTCGGTCTATAACACTTTGCAGTTGGAACCAATGGTCCCGTGCCCAATCTCGTCCTGGGGGCGAGGGGCGAGAGCGGTATGTTTCCAAGAAATCATATAGTTTCTCTGTTTCTTCACAAAAATCGCCTGCCTTCTGGGCAGCCATGTCCTACAAAGGGGAGTTCGTCCCGGGAGGGCCAAACCTTAAAGAATCCAAATTTCCCCTATACACTCCCAGGAGGCCAAACCGTAGCCTACTACAAAAAATAAAAATGGCCTACAAAGGGGATATTCGTCCTGAGGGGGTCACACCGTAAAATCCAAGTCTCCCCTATACGCCCTCAGGAGGCCAAACCACAAACTAGTATACAAATTTTAACACAAAGGTCTCAACATTCACTCTTTCCTTACACTTCGTTCGTCTCTGGCTGCTTCCCTCGCAGGAGAGCAGAACCGCGGGTCAGAACTCCGCACTCGCTTCGTACTTATTCGTACGTCTCGTTCACACACAATCGCTCAGCACGCCGCAAGGTTGTACGACACTCTCATAAAATGACATACTACAAACAAATAAAATAGCCTACAAAGGGGATATCATCCTGAGGGGGTCACACCGTAAAATCCAAGTCTCCCCTATGCGCCCTCAGGAGGCCAAACCACAAACTAGTATACAAATTTTAACACAAAGGTCTCAACATTTGCTCTTTCCTTACGCTTCGTTCGTCTCCGGCTGCTTCTCTCGCGGGAGAGCAGAACCGCGGGTCAGAACTCCGCACTCGCTTCGTACTTATTCGTACGTCTCGTTCACACACAATCGCTCAGCACGCCGCAAGATTGTACGACACTCTCATAAAATGTCGTACTACAAACAAATAAAATAGCCTACAAAGGGGATATCATCCTGAGGGGGTCACACCGTAAAATCCAAGTCTCCCCTATGCGCCCTCAGGAGGCCAAACCACAAACTAGTATACAAATTTCAACACAAAGGTCTCAACATTTGCTCTTTCCTTACGCTTCGTTCGTCTCCGGCTGCTTCCCTCGCGGGAGAGCAGAACCGCGGGTCAGAACTCCGCACTCGCTTCGTACTTATTCGTACGTCTCGTTCACACACAATCACTCAGCACGCCGCAAGGTTGTACGACACTCTCATCTCAAGGGATCCTGTCCGTGACGCCAATTAAATGTCCCGATCCAATATCGGGGAGGTTTCGTTACGATCCCAGGGACGAGATTAAGACACCAAAACCGGTCAGATATCGTACAACCTTTTGATTTTATTTGTAACAAACAGGGGAGAAAAGCGGGGAAGAGGAGAGGGATAGAGGGGAAAAGTTAGAGAGAGAGAGTTGGAGAAAGGGAGGGAAAAATAGCTACCACCACTCCGAGTCCAACGATGTTCTCCTGACTCCGTCTGAGGTCCTTAATCGCCGTAAGCTTCGTCAGGGCCGGGGTCCGGGAGAGGCACACGGACGGCAGGAGGCAGGGAGGGGAAAGAAAAACCGCGCACCAGAGCGCCCACGTGCTTCCTTTTATAGGGGCTCCCCCTCCTGCGCATGCGCAGACCGCGACCGCGTACGTGCCACTCCTGCCAGGCGCGCTGTCCCCTTAAAGCCGCCTCCTGTTTCGCGCCGTTTTCTTCTCTTTTCGCGCCTCTGGCCGCCGGGGGCAAGGGAGGGGGGCGTAGCCGGGATGGCAATGTCGAGACAAACCACGTCCATTATCGGTCCTCGTCGAGATAAGCCACATCCATTATCGGTCCTCGTCAAGATAAGCCACACCCATTATCAGTCCTCGTCAAGATAAGCCACACCCATTATCGGTCCTCTACAAGCCCTCTTCACTTATTTGCTTTGTTGTTTTTGTCAGAATATGTTCCACAATCAACTTGTTGATGTTCTTACTTCCCTCGTACTGCTTATCAAGCTTTCGCAATAGTTCCACCTCCTCCTCCGTCCAGCACTAGTTGTGGGCACCTCTGGCAGTAGTCTCTTTTGGGCAGGAAGCGATAATCCGCTCAAGGTTCCTGATAACTGGATGGGCCAGGCATTTATGATAATATATGATTTTAGAATCAAATACTCTCCCGCATTCCTTGCAGGCCCAGCCTTCCACTGGGACCACTTCCACCGCCCCCTTGCACTTTGGGAAATGGCACACAATACTGCGATGTCTTACATTCGTTCCCCTGCATCGGGCACACTGAAACAGGATCTTTTTCTTACCATGCGCTCTTTTTAGATGTTCAATCAGTCCCGGCATTTTTCCTATCCGGCTCCCACAACATGGACAGGATGGCTTTTTGTCCGGGACCTTCACTACCGGTGTGCCCTCGACAGGAAGGTCAACACCCAACCCCAGGAGAGGTGTTGATGGCAAGGGAGACAATTGGGCCATGGCCCCTGGGGGGGTGAGGATTCCTCCTCCTCTTCACTCTCAGCCTCCCTTAAATATGGGCTGGTGGTAATGCCCCGGAGGCTCAAAGAGGAAGGTACCCCATACACCTCTGGCAACCCGGCTAACTTGTCCCTCCAAGTGGAGAGATGACACCTTTCTGAACCATCAATCTGTGAGTTAACAAACTCCAATCCACTCAAATTAATTCCTTGCTCCACCAGGTTTTGGTGGTCTCTGATGGTTCTAGAGACCACGTAGTCTCTCATGGTGATAGGACTTGTTTGAGTGGCGACCGATACAAACGCAACCCGCGTTTTGCCAATCTAGTTACAAGGGCTAATAGAAGCCAGACAGCACTACCCTCAGGCAGTGCTAAGGCTAGTCCCAACTCAACCCATGGGCTAGGGCTTTAGGCGATGATACGAACTCGCAGCCAGGAATTTGTTTCACCTTGCGAATAACATCGAATGGTCAGTGAAGCCAGTCGACAGGGCGGAGGAGCTATAAGTCCGTTCACTCTGGGGCAGAGGTCATCTTGGTTACCACGGAGGGCATCCAGAGGAACAACGAAGAGGTGAGATCTCTGCAACTCTGCCCAGTTAGTAATTATGATCCCATCTAAAGAGTCATAGTTACTCCCGCCAGGAGGTAAATGCTGCTATGGAAGGGCTGCCAGGGGAAGGTGAGGGCCAGCAATGCCTTTCAGTGCTAGCACCTTTCCTGTGGCAGAAATCTCTGGACCTTTTCAAATTGGCAGCTGGGCTCTCTGGAAACATGAGAGACAGAGAACCGCTAGGTAGGTAAGGAAGCGCCAAGCCCCAGTGTGGGTGGTGCTGTGGAAGGGCTGGGAGAGGAAGGTGTGGGCCAGCAATGCCTTTCACTGCTAGCACCTTTCCTGGGGGAGAAAGCTCTGGATGTTGTAATTACCAACCTGCCCCAATGTGATCAGCTGCTGAGGCCCATCACACTGCTCCTCGGACCTCGAGGCCTCCACCCCTTTTAGAGTCTTGCTGTGAGGGGCCTGCAAAACCAGTAGGAAAACCAGCGCTGAAGTACGGGCTTACCTCATCGTACCTTACACTCCAGTTGTGCTCTGCTCATCTCCCGCTAACATGCGCAGAGACCTCAAAGTCACTTTAACCCTCTACACTGGCTCTGCAATACCCTACGATACAGACACAAACACAGAGTCATGCAACGCACGTGCTACTATAATGCTATACAATGCAACACTCAGATCACAGTCAAGAGAAAGCAAGACAGAGCACTGCAACGCAAGACAACACACAGTATAGCGCCATACAATGCACAGCAGTCTGAAATGGCAGTCAAAACAAGTACAGAGCAATACAGTGCAAGACAAAACCCAATACAGAGCAATACAACGCAAGACCGTGTCAGATGACAAGTCCATACAAATACAGAGTGCTGCAATGCGAGACAAATCACAATATAGGGCCATACAAGCCAGGGCAGTCACAAATGGCAGACAATACAAGCACAGAGCAATACAATGCAAGACAAAACACAATACAGAGCCACAGAATGCAAGGCAGTCTCAGATGGCAGTCCAACATAAGTACAGAGCAATACAAAGTGAGACAAAACCAAATACAGAGCAATACAATACAAAGCAGATTCAGATGGCAGTCAACACAAGTTTAGAGCGACACAACGCAAGACAAAACCCAACACAGAGCAATACAATGCAAGACAGTCTCAGATGGCAGACCATACAAATACAAAGTGCTGCAATGCAAGACAAAACACGACTGTCCTGGTTGCGGCTGGGATAGGGTTAATTTTCGCCAGAAGCTGGCCGGGGTCTATTCTATAGCATGTGACCGTCACGCTCACTATTTAGAGGGGGGTCGATTGGAGGGGCAGGGATCGCTGCTCAGGAGCGGGCTGGGTGGCGGGCTCCAGGCGGGGAGCGACCTGTCCGGAAAGCACCGCTAAGTACACGCTGTTGTTGTTATTGTATTAAGTGTGCTCTAACTGTAGTAGTTACTAAGTGACAAGCTCCTGCACGGGTCAAAAAACTTTGCTGGCTGCACTGTTTCTCTCTTCACTTTTTGGCAACAGGTTAATGCGAATATGCTTTGTCCTGGCACTGACGGTCTCAATGTCCTGGGGGAGCTAGCTGGTGGAGAGGATGAGGGAATACATCATCTCCCTCTCCCTACCCAGGATTAATGTGGACAGGTTTATTACACAGGCTCCTGAGGTCCTTACTCACCCTTGTGTGAACTGCTTAGTACAACTTATTAATATTGTTGGCATATTATGGGGTTTGTGGAATCTGGTCTTGTCCTGGTGCAAGAGAAGACAACTTTTGGGTGAGGCGATATTGAAGCGTGACCTGAGGCAGCCGGTCCCAGGGTGGCAGGGTGTGTGGAAGGACTTGGGCAGGTTCCTAGGGCGGTTATAACCTCCCATAGCCTGGGACTTTACTCCTGAACAGGTGAGCAACCCTGGCAAACTGACACGCCACCTGATGGAAGGGTGCCTTGCCTGTCCCAATGAGAACCACCAGCTTCTAGCGCTGTACTGGGGCCTGGCTTGTGCCTATCGAGCCGCAGTTTAGCATTCCCAGAGGACTCCGGTTGAGGCAGGGACCCAAACTGCGCCTGAGGACACCATGGTTGAGATAGGGACCCAAACAACAACAACTACTACAGTAATTGCCCCAGTAGTTAAAAAGAAACAATAGACAAGGAGAACAACGGATCCATATCCTCGATTAGTAAGGGAGGAGGAAGAAGAGGAAGGGTCGGATCATGAAGCTGGTCCTTTGACAAGGACATCGGAGGAAGGAGTGAGAGAATTCCGACAGGAAGCAGAAACTACCTGGTCCCTGACCTCAGCAGAACTTCGAGACATACGGAAAGATTACAGCCGCCAGCCAGGTGAGCGGGTTGCTGCCTGGCTGCTCTGATGCTGGGATAGCAGGGCCAACAGTCAGCAATTGGAGGGCAAGGAAGCCCAACAGCTGGGATCCCTTGCTAGGAACCCCGGAATTGAGAGAGGAATTGGAAAAGAGGCAGCAATTTGCAGCCTCTGGAGATGGCTCCTCTCAAGCGTGAGGGCAAGGTATCCATTCAAGGAAGATCTGGTGAACTCCCCGGGAAAGTGGACCACTGCAGGTGAAGGCATCCAGTACCTGAGAGAATTAGCGGTACTGGAAGTCATCTACAGGGATCTAGACAATGATGAGGTCTCCAAAGATCCAGACGATGTCCTGTGCACACGGGCTATGTGGAAAAAGGTGATTCAGAGTACCCCAGCGTCATATTCTAACAG